>VZRU01009810.1:565188-600342 GCA_013398155.1 Pedionomus torquatus | reverse complement strand
GGAGAGCAGGAGAGGGACTCTTTGTCAGGAAGTGTAGGGATAGGACAAGGGGTAATGGTTTTAAACTGGAAGAAGGGAGATTTAGATTGGATATTAGGAAGAAATTCTTTCCTGTGAGGGTGTTGAGGCAGTAGAACAGGTTGCCCAGAGGAGTTGTGGATGCCCCATCCTTGGAAGTGTTGAAGGCCAGCCTGAATGAGGCTTTGAGCAACCTGGTTTAGTGGGAGGTGTCCCTGCCCATGGCAGGGGGGTTGGAACTCGATGATCGTCACGGTCCCTTCCAACTCTAACCATTCTAGGATTCTATGATTGTGTTCTTTTTCCATCTACCTCTCCATCCTTGTACTACAGAAACAGTACATTCTCTCTCATAAAAAAAAAAAAATCACACTGGGGATTTTTTTTATTCTGATGCAATTTTTTTACATCATCTGTAGACATTGTCTGTTTAGTTGTTATGATGTGTTACTCAAAAGTCTCTAAAACGGACCACCTACAGGACTGTCTGAAGAAAAATCTAAAAAGATTGTGTTGATGGACAATAAGGAACAAAAAATTAGGGTAAGTTAGCTTACATGGGATTTCACAGACATTTCTACAGAACCCTGCTCTTTGTACTAATTTTATAGAATTTCTTCATAAAGGTAGATCTTTGCAAAGTGTCTCATCACTGTGCCTGAATGAACTCTCAAATTACGAATATATACATACACACTAGAAAGCATACTCCTGAGGCTGAAGTTCTGGCATCTGGCTTAAACAGGAAAGGAAACCATGGAAAACAGAAACCTCAGTCCTGAATCCTGAAAGGTTACTGTTCTCAGTAAAAAAGCTCAGCTATTTACAAGACAAGGCAAAAAAAGATACCAAACAGCTTTCCCATAGCCAAAATGAGTAACACATCTGGCTTTGATTTTCATTCCTTTTCCAGCAAACGGCTGCACTAAGAATTTTCAAAACGTCTATCACTTTACATACATAGATTTAATTTCATTTAGAACAAGGCTCATTGTATAAATGCATTGCAGCTTCAAAGACAGGCTTCTTCAAAATTATAGCATGAGAGCTTCCCATGGTTTCCATGGAAATGACCTTTCACTATTTCCATGGTAATGGATCTAGTTTTATATATTTCTCTTTTATGAGACTTCATTATACCAACAAAGCTAACATCCAGAATACAGCCCTTAACTTACGGATGCAAACTCACTGAGAGAAGTAATCTGACTCCCAAGCCCCATGGGCATGCTAAGCTTTTGTATGCCTTTTTAATACTGTGTGAGTAACAGAGTTTTGAAAAAGCTCACCTACTGCATATTGTCAGTGGAGAAATGCTGATATATTTTGCTCATTGCTATGTTCCTAAAGGAGTCTCTGGATTCATCTGCTGCAGTCTTTTCCAGACTGCTCCACTGCTCCCAAAGGCAGAACAGCTGGGAAAAAAAAACGAATGGATTGAGAGCTCAGAGTCTTTTATAAATTCCAGGCTGTTGATCCTGCTGTGAAATCATTATTTTGCTAGTGCATTTATTGAAAATCTATAGGTCTTTGAAATTATGTATCCATAGGCTTGTTGATCTCTCTTTCAGAATTTATGCTCAAAATTGTTTTTCTCTTCCCTTTTTCATTTTTTTTTTTTTTATCATTATGGTTATTGTTGCTGTCATCAAAAGCTAAAATCCTCTTCTTCACCCTGGAGACAAAAAGAATGGAAGCAGTGGATTCAAAGCTGCAATACTGACAGCAACAGAGCAACCAAGGTAGCCCTGTCCCCAGCATCCTTGACACCTAAATAAACCAGCTGCACCTAAGGTGTTAAGTGCTTAACGCTGTTATGGAGATGGGGCTTGGACAGGCCTGAGCTGCCACTGAGCTTCACAAATAAAAATCCATACTCTACAGAGTGATGCTGCAGTAAGGTGAAATTTGGAAGACAATTCCAGAAATATTTCAGTAAAGCTTCTTCCATCCCAGTCACAGTATTTAATAATGAAGCAAATCCTGCAAGTCCATTTTCTTTATTTCATTGCCCATTTGGAAAAAAGTAAACAAAAGAAATCCGTGGGGAAACCCTTACAGAGGTACAAATTTCTCAGAGAACGAGAAAAACACATAAATGTGATTGGGCAATTTAGTCTGACTCATATATATATAACTGTTGGTGAAGCATAAGAATGCTAGAAAGAATTCTAGCCTGTCATTCAGATTTGAGTTTCCTGGGCCAGCTGTTAGAAAAATACCAGTTTATAGAGTAAGCTAGACATGAGTCAGATGCAGGTGGCTGCAAGACAATGATTGCAGACGACAAAGGTAAAAGAGCCACTTTTCTGGATAACATTTAATTTTAATGCACTTTTTTTGTTGTTTTTTAATGAAAAAATAGGTAAAGTAGTTGGTGGTTAGAGGATTTGCTCTTAGAAATGCCCTAATAATTAACTCCTTCACCTGCTTTAAAGGAGATAAAGCCCAACATAAAGATCACTTGTCATTAAGTGGTCAGCTGATATAAAAACACATATATCACTTTACATTACTGTTAAAGAATAACTAAAATGCTAGGATCATCATACTTCTTTTTAAGGTACTGCAATCACGACTGTTAAGGCTTCAGCCTGCCATCATTGAAAACATTCAGCTCCATTTAATTCTACTCCTTACACATTTCTAAATGAAGTGTATTGCAAGTAATGACTTTTATTCTATATATTGAACGCGCAGACTTGGACAGAGAAATATTGAGGCTGGAAATACTTAGACAGAACACTCAAAGGAATAGGAGGTTTAAAAAGCCTAACCTCACCTAACTTTCTGTCTCTACAGGGTTCATGTCTACACATGAGCTACTGAACACATAGAGTTAAATTCACAGGACTGACTGTGGACACCTACTTCAGGGTGAAATTAGATCAATCAAACCACCAAATTGTTTGCTACTCTCCACTAACTATAAAGGGTGTCTAGGTGATTAGATGATTCAGTCAGATGAATTTAATCCACAATAATTGCAGAAGCAGGCATCTGATAATACTAGAGGACAGCATTTATTTCTCAGAAACTGTTCCTCCGACATCACATTTTGTGTTACCAGTTGTTTAGAGAAAATATTTAATAAGCTTTTCTAAAATTATTTTTCTTAATTAAGATTGCATTTTCATTGATAATTCTAAATTTAAACAAATTTTTTTTTCTTAATATAGGTCTGCTTAAAGAAGGCTTGAAGCCTTTACTTAAGTGAAATATTTGCTTTTGGCAATGAGCTATTTTTGGATATGAGAGTGAATTATTTTTTTCTCTTAAATAGTGCTTATTTTCCATTTTTTTCTACTGTAGCTTGACATTTTTGTCATGCTTACAAAGACAGACTACCTAATTTCTTGTCATGGCCTATAGCAAAGCTGTTTACAATGGTATTTGCAGAGTGATTTGGATTGGAACAGTAAATACTATTTCCATTTTTAAAGGTATAACTCTAGATGATGTCAGCGTTTGCTTCCAACAAGATAATACTGTGTTGTCCTGAAATGGAGCTATATTAACAAGGGAGACTGTCTAAGAAATTTGAAAGAAAAAAAAAAATCAATAATCTTGCATGTCTAGAAAGACTGGGCCAGCATAAGAGAAGAGAAAAAAAATGCACAACAAAACAAACCCACAAAAAGTCCTGTCAAGACATTTATAAATAAAGCATAAAACCACAAAGAAGCATGGAGACTTAACACTGATGAAGCTTTCTTACTGTACCCCTGATGTATACAGGTATGTCACCACACAGCCATAAGTCTCCTGTCAGAGACTTCTGTAAAAAGAAGTACGTCAATTGCAAAAATAATGGACTTACAATCATGGTTTAGAAGTACAGAGATAAATACCACTGGTGTACTGGTTGTAAAATGGTGTCTCCTAGACCTGTCTTGAAGCACACACAACTCCAGCTCCTTCCACCACTATCTGCCACAAAGGACAGAGAAATTACATTATTGTTTGCAAAGAAAGAATATCAGAGGATAGGTTCTGTAAGTGGTCTCTGTGGTCACTCTCTCTTACTAAGGAATGTGTGATTTTCTGGCATGAAACGAGACTAGCCTCTGTGATCTCTGAACATGCTTTTGGAAAGGCTAGTTTGAAGAAGCTGGAGCAAAAACAAGCTTTCCAAACCACTGATAATGCTATTGTCGGGCATATTGCTGTGTACTATCAGACCGAAAAAGTAATGTTTCTGACAGCAAAATGAGCTCTTACGTTATTTCGTAATTAACATATGTTCCAAATGATAGATTGTGTTTCAAGTACTTAACATTAAAATAAGAAACTAAAAGCAAAAGGAGGGATGATGTGACACTTCTGGAATTGGATTCGCGGGTATAATCTTTCTACACTATGTTTTCTGATCCATCTAAATAGCTTTGTAACTGGTTAAAGCATGCCCCATGCCTCCCAACTGTAGGAACTGTCATAGCCATTTGGATTCAGAAAAGGATTATGTTCTCCACTGTTTTTAATTAACATATTTCTGGCCATAGTCAAAGCAGTACTGAGCAATTTCCATTTCACATTTCTCATGTATCTGAATTATAATCCACCCACTCCTTTTGATAAGACATTGAGTAGTGACCTGAAAATAGTGCTGGAAAGAAGTTTGAGAAAGAACTTGGGGGAAGAAAAATTGCAGTGTTAAAAATCTGTTAACCATTAGTTACTAATTTAAACTGCTAATGATCTAAAAGAACTGGAGCTAAGACTCCTATTAATTAACTAAGGTTGGCAAAACAGTCATTCCCAAATATAACTTGCTGTATATAGTTTCATTTAAAAGGGAAACAAGCTATAAAAAGAAGAAAGAACAACTCTGCCACATACTAGTGGCAATGAATGCAATAGCTGTGAAACTCTGTGATGGGATAAGACATGCATTTCTCCATACATTTACATTTTAAAGTCTTAATAAAAGTGTATTGTCAGGGAATGCCAAGCCCACTATGTACTTTCCCTTTGCAGTGCGGTGACAAGATCCTGCTTCATATTGCAAGCAAGAAAATATTTTGTATTAAATGCAAAGTGAATATGCAAGAATGAAATTGAACAAGTTCCTCCAGCAAATCTGCTCCTCATCAAAAACCATGGGGAAGCCTTTTTCAAAGACAAAACCATTTTGCTCTATTTCTTAAGAAGCAGGGTCTTATCAGGTATTTAGGTACTGGCTCTTGGAAATTCCTTCTTTCTTCAAGAAAGCTCCAAAGTAAAGGTGCTGAAGCACTTCCCAAAGCGTCATCAGCAAAATAATTTCTACTGTTAAGAAAATGCAGTCAAAATAAATACATGCATATAGAAATAACTGACTGAGTCAAACTGTTAAATGCCTTTTAACATCTAATGGATTGCTAATCCATCTTCATGGATTGATCGCACCACTTGATATACAAAAACCTGCAACAACTGAAAAAAAAAAGTAACTTCCATGAGATCAAAATTAGATTGAATTTAGAGCTCTTTCTGTAGGGTATTGTTTCTGAGTTTATCTATGTTCAAAAGCTAAATTAAATTCTTCCCCTGAGTTCATACTAAAATACATTTTTCTTTTTTCCTTTTGTGATGGCTATCAGTGAAGCGATTTTAGTTCATTCTACCCCACGTCCTGCTACAGCTAGCTCCCATCTTTCTCCTTTTTGGGTGAGGAGGGACTAGAATCTGGCTCTTATTGAACTAGACAAGGTTTATGTGGGCGTATGGCATTTAGTATGAATAAATGGTGCTCATAAATCTGATGTGTAGAGCTCAAAAAAAATACTTATACAAGAAGTCTGTCCTACTTGAGGAAAGTTACCGTACCCTAATTTAACTACACCTCTTTTTTTTTTACCACCATTTTACCAGTATATTGCAGTATTATAAAAATTTATAAATTGAAACTCAGGATGGGACTTCTGCTTATGGACACGAGGGATGATTCTTCTGTAACTTGAGATCAATTTATTTAAAAATGAACGCAAGGGCTCCCAAACCTGGCTGAAGTCAGATTCCGCACAGGGGATTTCAGTGGTGGATGACAGAACCTCTGGCACGCCACTGAGCACTTACAAGTGCACTGTGCAATATTGAAACTACGGGGGCTGCTCGCAGACTTGGCTGCCAGCTAACATAAGCTTGGGTTACACAGTCAGGTTCTAAATTGGGCTAATCGCTTAACTTTGGCAGTAGTATTGCAATAAAAAAGATTCATAATTCATAATGGAGAAGTCGAAGACGTGAACCTTAGCAAAAAGACGCAAAGTCATACATCAAGAGACAATTATGGACCTCAAATACCAGCAAGGCGAGCAGGCGAGGACTAGCATCAAAACAGGCAACAGACAATGCATCAGCTTTCAGTCCTGATGACAGTAGCTGTTTTGTTTATTCAGCTATGCATTTATGTTGGTGTATTATTTCTGTATTCTGTCTATACTTGCAAAAAACCCCCATGATCCTACCTCTTTTTGGTCACCAGTGTTTCCTCACATGATAATACTTGAACATCCATTCCCATTTCCAGAATTAAAGGTAGAAATGGTTCTCTCATTTGGAGTATCAGTACTTCACTGTAATTGAGTGTTGAGTTAGCCCTATAGCAGATCTTTAATGAGACAAATGTTATTAAAGACTGAAAAAAAAAATAGCTGAGTATGGTGAAACTATCTATCTCTTTAGAGATCTGAAGGCTCTCTTTAGAGCTTGAATTTCAGAATTTTTTTTTAAGACAGTTCTGAACTGCTCTTCAGTCTTTTATGAAGAAGTCACTCGAAAAGAAAGATCTGATTTTCCCTAGAAAAAGCACTATTACATTTAAGGCATTTCTTAAGTAAAGTATTCAACTGAGTATTATCTGCCATTAAGATAATTAGGTCTAATTTTGCCTTGGACCTTAGTTGAAGCTTTGCAGTGGGAAATAATTTCTGGAAGAGTTTTACCTATTTAAACAGACAAGTTAAATAGGGAATTTTGAAAGACATATGTATTTCTACCTCATTCTCAAATCAGGTTTACTTGACATTAGAATTACATTTTCTACGTGCAAAAATCTAGCTAACCATAGTTAAGGAGCTATATTGGGATTTCTGAATGGGAACTATCAATCTATATATTTTTTTCAGATATGCAGATCTACGGTGCCAGGGAAAGCATCTTGAAAAATTACAATCTCATGCTAATACAGGTATGCCATATGGGGTTGTCAAACATGTACACCATTGACCTAAAACCATAGCACTAGCAATTTTCATAGCACTAGCAATTTTCATAGTGACATCAGTGTGACAATACTAAATGTTTTTTAAAATTGCATCCATAAAATTAAAAGCCTAATCCTCACTTGTTTAAGTAAACAGCCAAATAGTAATAAATTTCATGGGGCATAGTCTATTTTATCATCAAAAGAAAAATTATACCAGCGTCTTGCTTAACCTTTACAGCTACTGCTAAACATATAGTTAAGTAGAAACTTCTGTTTCTGATCAAAACAATTGTCACTTTTTTTTCCAGATGGGGAAGGACAGAAATGAAAAATAATCATTACTCCAAGCTCTACAGAGCTTAATTACCTCTTTACTCAGACAAATTCTCCATTGAGGCCACCAATAATTTTACCTGAATAACTACTGAATCATCTAATAAAAAAAAATAGCTTTTAAAAATGACAGAGAATACAAATGGAAGCTTGCAATAGATTTGACTGCATAATGTACCACTGCATCTTTCTCCAATATTGTCATATTCATTTTTTGTATCCACTAGGAACTATAAACCAGATTTTCAAAGATTATAAAATAAGGATATTTTAAAAGGTATGTTTACCCCAATATTTAATCCAACTCATTCCATATTGTCTCCTGGATTGAGCTGAAGACAAAATACCTCACCCTTCAATTCCAATACGGAGAGTTTCTTGAACCCAGACTGAATCTCCAGCAGAAATTACAGAAGTGCCAGGAGATGCTGTGTTCAATGGTGCATCAATCACTAATTTAACAAATACAGCTTTTAAGTAAATGGAGTTATTGTATTTTGTGATATGGCATAACTGATTTAAATCATGATGATGTTAAACGTAGATTTACACATACTCGAAGAATGTGGAACTTAGTCAAGATACCAGTTTAAAATATTTCAACAAGAAAATTCAACACAAAGCCTCAACATTGTACAAAACAACTTCTGAAACTTTATTGTGAATTTTAAAGTACATTTAGAAAGGATTTTATCCTTAATATAATTAATTAAAAATAAATTTGAAAGAAATCCACATACTAGTAGTTTAAGCAAAGTTCAGTACAGACTTTTGAAGTCACAATATATACATTGCATGAGAGTGCAATAAGCTTCCAATTACATTAGGTATATATTTTTAAAATAAAGAGGTTTGATTTGACATGTGAGAGGCATACTTTTTACAAAGAAAATGTTTTACAAAATATAGCAAAGGAAAAATGGAATTTAATACATTTTGAATGTACAACTACTTTATATACTTTAAAGGTAGCTCTTTACTCAAAGTGTACAAAGGCCCATTTTTTAAAGGACACCTGTTTGTTTGCACTGTTCAACACTGATTAGAAATGATAGTTTTAAAGATTCATTACTATACATATCAGTGAATTCTTATTCAACTCAATGGCCACTACAATGAAGAAAATATTACAGAATCATTGACAGCATCTTCTTCTCTCCTAAACGATGCATAGATAAATACATAGCAATGGTGCCTATTACTACAATAAAAGTGAAACACTTTGCCTGATTTTTGCAGCTATTCTTTGCATAAATATAATGCATTATATATATATTAGTCTATTTGACAATCAATTGATTGCTTATTTTAACACTCAGTAACATAGAAGTACATACATTGCTATCCTTAAATATTTTCCACTCTGTAGCGGCTCATAAGATTCAAAAAATCAACACTGTAAATTCATAACTCTCAACCTGGGGGAAGAGTATCCCTCAGATGGACTGATACTACTTATACAAGTTAAACCATATTATGATTCCATTGCGTCCACCTCCAAAATACATAACAGGAGTAATATAGTATACTGTGGCTACTAACTACTGCATAATCATTATATAGGAAACCATCACATCAACTGTTTTACATTTATGATTACTCATTACACTATATCACACACAGAGCAAAACTTTCCCCAACAGATGGACCTCCTTTTCCACAGTTTTTAACGTTTTAGAGAAAAATTATCACACAGTGACAAAGTTATGTCTTGAGAAGTATGTAAAATGTGTTTCCTTTTTCATGATCGAAGAGTGAGCAGCAAACTATGAACTATTTTACAATTAGGATGTAAAATTACATCTATAAAATGAATGTCAAGTTTTCTGCACAACAATTAAACAAACCATATATTGGGATGTGGGACTGTCACTGACAACTGTGGGAAAAGCATACCAGAAAATCAGTTAGCCAATAATAAATTAAAAGTTGTACTTTCCTTTCAAACACAGCACAGTAGGGTTATGTGATTTGTGTCCAACTGCTCTGCAATGTGTTATCGGAACAGCTCAAAGCATTGCAAAGGACAAGACAGCTTTGCATTCATTATTGCCAAAATACAAGGACTATGCTGAAATGTGTAGTAACCAATGATGCATTTTTAACCACCACCAAGGATGTCTGGGACATTAGGATGTGCAGAAGGGAGCACGCTATTTCCTTTAAGAACATGGGTAGGATGGAAAAAATCCACCCTTCTTGGATTTGCTTTCTTCACCATAGTTAAAATGAGCCCCACTGTCTTTTCAATATAACTGTCTCTTCTATGGAAAAAAAGTTTACTCTCTCTGTGCAGAACACTACCTAATAACAGTGATCACTTGGAAGGCAGACACTCCAGTTCAGATCTAATCCACTTTTGGCTGGGCTGCTAATCCTGGAGCCTCTCATTGCTTTTTCATGCTAAATGTAGTCCTCGTTAACAGCAGGAAAAATGGAAATAATTTTGCACATTCCTATGATGTTTTTCATTTCTGCTGTCCAATAAAGCACCAGAAACTTCATGGTGAAAAGCTATAAAAATATGCACCCCAATTTTGCCTAATATCCATGCAAGGAGAGTGCGGCATGCCCTCCAACTTCAGTCATGCTACACTCGCCGGTCCACCACACACAGCAGCATGCAGGGTGAGACCTATGAATTGCCTTGGGAACCCCAAGGGAACAAAAATGAGAAGTCCCTGGCATGGCTCCTGGAGACAAGACAGGCTTAAAGACAACATGAATGGCATGCTGACAGGCTGTACTTCAAGACTTCTTTCTTAAAAAACGTAAGAATAAAAAAAAAGTAACCAGAAGCTTTACCAGTCAGAAAACTGCCCAATGTTTCTGTATTAGAGTGTCACTTTAGGTTAAAAAGAAATCTTTTAGCTTACATTATGTGGCACATTTTTTCCCCTATTTCTGTTTTAAAAACACAAAATAGCCCACCCCTTCCTTTGATATCTGCAAAGAGGATAACTGAAGCCTTCCAGGATCCTTGACAGCTTAAGTATACAGTAGGAATAGTTGACAATTACATTTGCTTTTCCCAGTGTGCAGAAAGGATGGCTAATGGAATTAATGAATCGTTTGCTGTTCCACTAGTAAAAAGTCTAAATAACAACATGACCTTCACTCAATGCTGCCGAAGAAGCGTTTCCTTAAACAATTCACAATACATGAGACATGACCTCAGACAGCAACTTATAAATGTGTTTGTGATTTTTCTTCTTTAATTCCCTGTCTCTTGTGCAGATCTACATATTTAAAAGTTTTACTGATTGCACCAGCTGCTATCTTCCCTAAGGACTCAGTGTTTATACCAAACTGGGAAGAAAGAAAAAGTATCTTGCTCTAAAGGCTAAGTTCAGTTATCAAGAACACAACACAAATCTAAAACTTCCACTGAAGTTAAATAAATACTCCCAAGTTCATATTTTTCTTAGAGTGGTAATGAACAATGTTTAATTGATAAGCTACTTTCCAAAAAAAAGTTAGTTTTAAAAATAAAGCTGAATCGCTCTGTTCTTGCTTCTTTTTTTTNTATATTAATACCCCATAAAAACTTGGGGGTAAGATTGCTATTGTTGTTTTGAGATGGATATTTATCAAATGGATAGAGAGGGTTTATTTAACATCAGGTCAGCACATGAATGCAGATTGCAAACCAATTTATATATATATGCTTTTATATAGATATATACTTTTATATATATATTATATATATATATATGTATGTATGTAAGTTCTAAAGCTGGAAACACTATTCCTAAACAGGAACTGTATTCCTTAATTATCTTTGAAGAGATGGGTTGGACTAACCCTACATTTTTAATCTTTTTTAGGATTTAGTTTAGTAGGATAAGAGGTCATAGCAGAGTGAAAAATGATTTAGTACAGCGCTTACAATCCACTGATGCTTAATGTAGTTGATCATTGAAATACTTAAAACGATAGTATTAAGTGATTTATGCATTTGATGACATAAATGTTTATGACAGCCTTAGCCACATAGTTGTATCTGCTTGACTTTCACACACTTTATTTGAAGACATGCATGTGTAAAGATCAGTAGCAATTGCCAATTTGCCTGATCTACCACATCACCATACAAAAAACTGCTACAGATTTTCCCCCTCAGGTGCAATTTTGTCATACTCCATTAATCCTTTCAATCCTCCCCCAGTCCTGTGGACTTGTTATTTAGTAATCCCTGATTGTTGTGGTGAAGGAACATTGGAAAGTCTCTGCTGTCCGCAAGGCAGAAAATTACAATGGTCGTCTATTAAATTTGGCTCTTACAGTGCCCGTTTGGATCAAGCCCGCTTGTCACAATCGCAACCAATAGGCATAATGTCAGGACAAATTATCACCGACATCCAAAATGTCAATTTTAAACTAATTTTGTGTCCCACAAAGTATCGCCTTTTCAGTACTCAGAGAAAGGCAGAAGCCCAGCTGTATTTTTGAGGAGAGGGGAAAAAATACTTAAATCAACAGATCACATAGGGTAGCTTCATTCACTTATGCATGTCAGGTTTTCAGTTTTCAGCTCCCAACTGGGAACTCTCCCACACGATTGGAACCCATTGTGCAACTGAACAACTTGGCTTTCTTCCACATGAGTCTGTTAAAGAGAGATTACTGGGAGTATTCCTTTCCAGGACAGCTCTCGTTAAATACAAGACTCTCTATAAACACTAGCATGTCTTTCTTTAATTCAGCACTTTTACACTGCTGAAGTAATCTGTCTGGATCTTCTTTCTCTCTCATATGCACACAAATGTACACGCACAAAGTCACAAGGTTTCTATCCCAAATCAATGTATATCTTTTTTTCCCCTTGTACACAGATGTCAAATTCATCTATTTTGCAGGAAAACAAATAAGCAAAAAACCACCAGCCTTTCATCAGCTTGATTAATTTAAACCTATAAACCTTGGGTTTTAATACTACTANTTTTTTTTTTTTTTTTTTTTTTTTTTTTTTTTCTTTTCTACTTTATGTAATTCCACTGCCATCAGTGGTAGGATTCTTGGTTTAAGCCAGTGTGAAAAGGAACCAAGTATTTGTTAACAAACTTTTAATGTTTCAGTGGTAAGCACTTTATTTAAAATATATTAATACCCCATAAAAACTTGGGGGTAAGATTGCTATTGTTGTTTTGAGATGGATATTTATCAAACGGATAGAGAGGGTTTATTTAACATCAGGTCAGCACATGAATGCAGATTGCAAACCAATTTATATATATATGCTTTTATATAGATATATACTTTTATATATATATTATATATATATATATGTATGTATGTAAGTTCTAAAGCTGGAAACACTATTCCTAAACAGGAACTGTATTCCTTAATTATCTTTGAAGAGATGGGTTGGACTAACCCTACATTTTTAATCTTTTTTAGGATTTAGTTTAGTAGGATAAGAGGTCATAGCAGAGTGAAAAATGATTTAGTACAGCGCTTACAATCCACTGATGCTTAATGTAGTTGATCATTGAAATACTTAAAATGATAGTATTAAGTGATTTATGCATTTGATGACATAAATGTTTATGACAGCCTTAGCCACATAGTTGTATCTGCTTGACTTTCACACACTTTATTTGAAGACATGCATGTGTAAAGATCAGTAGCAATTGCCAATTTGCCTGATCTACCACATCACCATACAAAAAACTGCTACAGATTTTCCCCCTCAGGTGCAATTTTGTCATACTCCATTAATCCTTTCAATCCTCCCCCAGTCCTGTGGACTTGTTATTTAGTAATCCCTGATTGTTGTGGTGAAGGAACATTGGAAAGTCTCTGCTGTCCGCAAGGCAGAAAATTACAATGGTCGTCTATTAAATTTGGCTCTTATAGTGCCCGTTTGGATCAAGCCCGCTTGTCACAATCGCAACCAATAGGCATAATGTCAGGACAAATTATCACCGACATCCAAAATGTCAATTTTAAACTAATTTTGTGTCCCACAAAGTATCGCCTTTTCAGTACTCAGAGAAAGGCAGAAGCCCAGCTGTATTTTTGAGGAGAGGGGAAAAAATACTTAAATCAACAGATCACATAGGGTAGCTTCATTCACTTATGCATGTCAGGTTTTCAGTTTTCAGCTCCCAACTGGGAACTCTCCCACACGATTGGAACCCATTGTGCAACTGAACAACTTGGCTTTCTTCCACATGAGTCTGTTAAAGAGAGATTACTGGGAGTATTCCTTTCCAGGACAGCTCTCGTTAAATACAAGACTCTCTATAAACACTAGCATGTCTTTCTTTAATTCAGCACTTTTACACTGCTGAAGTAATCTGTCTGGATCTTCTTTCTCTCTCATATGCACACAAATGTACACGCACAAAGTCACAAGGTTTCTATCCCAAATCAATGTATATCTTTTTTTCCCCTTGTACACAGATGTCAAATTCATCTATTTTGCAGGAAAACAAATAAGCAAAAAACCACCAGCCTTTCATCAGCTTGATTAATTTAAACCTATAAACCTTGGGTTTTAATACTACTAACATGAAAAAGTAACAGCTACAAGCTCCTAGCCAGAATTTGTGATTGATTGTCTAGTGAAGCCTTTACAGAAAAGCTTGTTTGCTTATTAGTTGTACTGGGGTCTGTATTCAGTGACATATCCAACAACAATCTTTAATTAAAAAAAACAAAAACAAAACCAAACCTGACTAAATATTTAGATATTTATCTAAAATAAATTTATTTCAAATAAATAAGCAAATAAATAAGCAAAAAAGTCACAAAAAATAATACAAAGCTTCACAGTCACACATAGAGGAAAGCTTAAAATGAACATCTTCTTAGTTATCTCAGGTATTTAAAGTTGTACCATATTATTTCTAAGAGATGACTTGTCTTTTGGAAGTATTATACATTCACTACTCTCTCATCCTTCAGAAGTCCAGCAAGATCTTATCCTTTCTGCTAGAACAGCATTCAGGAGTGTGGTTACACAATTACATGATCTACATGCTTGCCACACACCACTGAGGTTTCTCAGCACACTGTAGCATGAATCAATTCTACTCACCCATGTGTGCTGTGTATACTACCTCCAGATCATCACTGAGCTAGTTTTGTTTCTTCTGATGTACACAGAGCATAACATGTGGAAAAAAATCTGTGTAGATGAATCATATTTAAGGTTGATGTGACTACTGAAGCCCAACACAAACTTAACACATTATTTACTGAGAGGAAAACTGGAATTATTTTCTAGGACTAGTTTAAAAAATACTTGAAATTTCACTGTCAAACTTCAACATTTAGAGTACTAAATATAATCAGAAATGCCAGAAATACTGGCCACGTGTCCTTGCAACACTGTTTAAAACAGCAGGATACTCTTAAAGTAAAACACCAAAACGCAATATCTTATATGAAAATAAAAGGCTCAAATGCAATTCGTTTAAGAGATCTTAATCCATGCTGAGCAGCAATATACATTCAATAACTGATAGAGAAATCTGACTGGAATAGAAAGTTTGGCTGTCAAATTCCGACCCTAGCAGCTCTCTCAAAATCATACTCGTAGTAGCAGATACCATGTATTTCAAAGTGTCACACCAGTCCACACTGCTGCTTACATTAGCCCTAACTTCATTTAGACATGCACTTGGCCTAAGGAGATGTTCAGGACAGGCCTTCTCATCAGCATAGAAGTACACAACCATGCCATGACCAACCGCACATGCCATGCTACTGACAAGGAGTTTATCTTCTAGCACAATGCAACGGTGCTACACCTCTACATGTGGAATTCATGGTACCCGAGAGCTCACTCTCCGTACCAGCACCGTCTTTCCCTGACTAAAAGCTTGTAGAAAATACCTGCCCAACTTCGACAGGAACCGAGATTCATGTGGTTCCAATCCTGAAGAATTTTGTATCAATAAACAAATACTCCAATGCAAGTAAACCCAAATGGAATAAGAAATACGCATATGGAGGTACCTCATCATCTCTTCCAGTTAGAAACTCTCTCCCTTCACATGCTAGCTGATGCCTTAATGACATCCCTAGCTGTTTAAATTCTCATTTACATTGTAAGCAGCAGGGATACAGTCAGGCAACTGCCTGCTAAGGAGCCTGGAAGTTCATCTGTTCATCCCTTCTGTCAGTGCTTTTGTCTAAAGGCATTCCTACAGCATATATTCACTTCTGATATATGTATGCCATAGGTGTCTGGGATAAACTTCACATTGATTAGGACTGCAATTGCACTAGATTTTCAGGCAGTTCACTGGAGTGTCTGGCATCTGATTTTACCCTGTAAAATGAATCTCCAAACATCGTTAAATCAGATCCTTGGCCATTTTCATAAACAAAGAGATTGTCCAGCACTACCTGAGGACTTGGTTCACTTCTCAACTTGGAAAACTGAAAAGCAATTCTGAGTTAGTCATAAGAGAAGTAGTGTTGATCTTCCTGCAAGTATTGAAAATTACTTTGAACTTCCTTCCTATGACTCTTTAACTATATAGTAGTGCATGATCTTTAGGCAGCAAAAATAATATACCTTGGGCCAGCACTGTGTCTTTCCTTTAAGGCAGAATCTTCAGTACACTTTAATAAGTATATATAATTCTGTACATACATGCACATGTATATATCTGTACACATATCTACACATGCACATGCATAGTCAAAAGGTGACATGATGAGCGATATTATACTCTCCTTGCTTGACTTACTTTTCTGCCTAACTAAACTAATATAATAAAAAGTTTAAAAAATAAATTAAAAAAAAAATAAATTAACAAAACCAAAGTAAGGAGTTAAAAAAAGTCAGGTGCAGTCAATAGTACACACTAAAAGAATCACAACTTTGAGAAGATGTGTAGAATGAAACCTGATAAAAGTAGCCAGCTCATGAAGAGTTTCTCCTTGAACAAATCAGCACCTATTTAAGACAAAGTGGCTGATGTCTTGCTAATTTCATCTTCAGATTGAATGCTGTTATCACTAATATTTCCATTCAAAATATTCTAACTTCCAAAGAGGATGAGTTTTTTGGTGAGGTAGCAGACAACACCCTTTGGATTTAGTTCTGTGATCCTCATGAGTCTAACATGAGGCCAAAGAGTAGGCTTTTCAAAAGCACTTAGTGTCAACTGAAAAAATCCCACAGATTTTAAAGGAAGTCCTTTGCTAACCCTAAACTGTTCTGATAAAAATTTAATCCCACTATGAATTTAGGATTCAGTTACATTGTGCACAGTAGCCAGTGTGGCTACTTGTAGATCAAATGTCACAGTCAGTTTCCCAAAAAGCTCAAACAGGTAATGCTATCACTGTTACCTTCTCAAATGAGTCATTGTAAAATAACGATGAACATCTTAAAACAAATAAAGGGAAAGGCAAATCAAAGAGCAGTTTAATGTTCGCTTTTGACAAGAGGAAGATGTTAATTTCCAGCTGTTTCCATTTTTAATTGATGATATTTTATGTAGTGAGTGAAAGCCGGCCAATTTTCTTCAGAGAAGTGTTCCCATTCTCTTAACTCAGTAAGAACTATACACTTCTTATTGGTCTACTGCACCATGGGGATGGGATAAAAAATGAAAGCAAGGTTTTCTTTATTCTAGCCTGGAAAATTAACTGTTAAACTCAGTGGGGGCAGAAACGAAGGTGGCATTTAGATATAACTAATTTAGTATCAAACCAAAGCAGAGAGCCTTCTCAGAGAAGAAAGAGACCAAAGGGAACACAAAATTGTACCTGAATTATTTCTGAGTCAATTCCTATAAAAGAAGAAGTTTCTATTATGCTCAAATGGATTACACATTTCCCTTTATAATATGCACATTATTCACAGTTTTAAAAGATAATGTAATGAACAACAACTGCTAAGAATGAAAGAATTCTTTTTTTTTTCAATACATTAAAGTGCAAGGGTCATTTGAACACAAGGTTTGGACTGCTTTTTAAAAATCTGATTGTGAGAGAGATTCTCAGCTGATATGAAATGCCATAGCTCTGTTAAATTTATCATTCAATTAGAATGTAATGTAACTAAGATTATAATTTGATTACATTGCCGTATAGTAATAAAATAACAAACACAACTTGTAAATTTTGTTCTATGTTTTGTTTTGGCTGCTTTTAATTGCTTGGATTTTCTTTAATTGTAAAGAGTCTACGTTTGAGGGGATAAATTCTCACTTGCGCTGTCAGACCCAGCTAATCATTCCCTACTTATCCACTTTTCTAAAGACCCAAGATTTTGCTTGAAAAGAGGCTTAGAAGCAATTGTCTTGTGTTCATTAATCCATAAACATTTGATTTCAAATCAGATTGCCAGAAGACATAACCTCTTCGCATTGCTACAACAGAGACTTGATTTGATTAATCAAACAGCTCTGATTCACTGAATTGTCTCCAGAACATTTGTCCCTGACAATACTATGCAAATAACTGTTGATGTTGTGCTGGCATTCTCAGCTTTCTAAAGCTGAAAACATCAAAATTTTATATGTAATGCAAAGAGTATTCTGCATAAGGGCCGCTGCATCTAATGCACATAGTCTTTAACCCACGTTTTATACTTGGCTTTGAAGTGTTACCTTTAAGATGTTGTTTCTATACAGTTTGTACTCCATCGAAATAGCAATAATAATATCTCTATTGTAAAACACTTGAAAACTTAAATAAATTATATAAAGAATATTTTTAAAATATTATCTTTCGAAGTAATGCAACATTATATCCCATGTAAGTATTTTTGCCTGATCTGTTCGAAATAGCTCTCATTTATATAGAATTAAAAAGGACTGTTTTAGGAAACAGGAAAGCTTTATCATTTAAGATTCCAAAACCAAATACGCCAATTAAGCCTACACAGTTAATACTAACTGCTTCTAAAACAGCACAAGCCAATAACATGCAACAGACATATGATTCACTTCATAACAAATAATGGCTACTTTGTGGGTGTATTTGCTCATTCTCCTGTGAAATAATGTAAAGGTGAAAAACAGTAAGTCTGCAGTCAGGTCAAGAGACAGGCAGCAGTAAGAATACTCTTATTACTATTGCCTTTGGTTAGACAATAGGGAGAGAAGCCAAAGCACCTTAAACTGATGGAAAAACTAAGTCTGCAGCCTCAGCAAAAAAGAGCAGAAGTCAGAAAACTTTCATCAGTAGATGTCTAAAAAGTGACAGTTTCCAAGCCCCAGAAAAAACCTACACAGAATTCAAAGACCAACAGGAATCATGGACAGGCAGCTTCAGGGTAAGCAATAAAAACTGTGAAGGAAGCAAGTATCTATTTCTTCCTGGGCTCTCCGAAATACTGCAGTTCCCAAACAAGAGTTCAAGGAGGATCACTCTGATGGTTGACCTGAGGAGCACTGTGTGACTAGGTCACCGATAAAGCCTCCCCTGAGATCATCAAGCCTTTTGCTTTTCAGGAAACCATCTTCACAATTAAAATGGTCAGCATCATGTCAAATAGCTACATTAACTGAGAATAGGCAAGAAACCTGTACGCAAGTCAGCCTACAACAACTTTGCCAAAGTGCAGATTGGTTAGATTACATTATTTCTCACTTTCCATTTTACACAATCTGTTTCTTCTTATGATTCAGAAAAATTAAGGATCTGGTATCATCTTAGTCTAAGCCCATCATATTGTTTTGGTAAGCTTCTTAACAAATACTTCTGTATATTAAACTGAGTATTTTCAGTATTCCTGGGAGATAAATTAGGTTACAAGCATTCGGTGTACATGCAGCCTCACCTCATTCACCACGTGATAAAACTAATCATTCACTAAATCATTCATGGGATTACTGACAGCGTACTTATATTTCATAATTTATATGCATTAACATCAAAAAATATATTAGTACTTGCATCAGTTACTTGTTTATGATTTGTGCTAGATTTTCCTTGCTGAAGTTTTATGTATTTATTGCATTTTGAACCACAGTGTGTGTATTCAATGGTAATTGCTTAAAGAGTTACAGAAGAGTTGGTGATTTCTTTTCAGATTTTTGGCAGAGATTGAAGTCTCAGTACATGTGGAAAATTGCTCGTTTGTTTTAGAAACACAAAGTGTAACTCTTTTGGTTATTACACTGGAAAAAAATACAAGTAATTTCCCCGGAGAACAGGAAACAAAATGAGAGGAAAAAAGGACACCAGAGTTTTACAGAAGAGGTGTAAGACCCTCTCTACCCCTCTAGAGGTAGCAAGCCTTTCTAAATTAGCAATGCTGGTTCAAAACGGGGATGTGGTCAAAAGTGAAACTTCTTTTTAGACTTTCAGTTACTCTCAACTGGGCTTTTGCCCAGCATGCAGATTAGCATAATACGCTGCCTGTGTTAAAAGAAATGTCCACGACTTGAAACAGCAGGAGTGCTGCAAGTCAGAGAGGAGTTGCTTGAAAGAACTGAATAAGGAAGCTTGAACTTTGCATTTATTTATTTTTGGTTTTATTAACTTGAAAGATGTGTCCCATCATACACTTGTATTCAGTCCAAACAAACATCTACCACCTGACTTTGTAAATGATGTTACATTGCTTGCAGATGATTCTCACAGCCTATGCTTAAAATAAGAAGTTTCAACTCAATTGAAATGCAAAGACAAAATACTCCATTCCTTTCCCAGCTGAGCTTTTATTTAATGTGCCAGATTAAGAAGCTTGCTCTACTTTACTGGATCAGAGTCAACACAATTTTTCCAAAAAACTCAGAGATAAGGGGAAAACAGGTCTTAATCAGGCAAAATTCTCAGTAAAACAAATGGGCATTTTGCTTGAGTATGTTCTGCAGAATTTATCATGATATTCTGGCCTCAGCTAAGTATGCAAAAGTGGACTGCTGCTTTCATACCTATATTTTGGGACAGCTACCCCAATCCAGAAGAGAATAAAAGCAAACTTCTCCCTTTCTGATTTTTTGTTTATTTGTTTGTTTGCTTTGTTGTTGTTTTAAATTTAATCAGTTCAGGACCCCCTAAAGAAAATTCACACAGCATAACCTGAAGCTCCAGTAGGTTTGGATTAAGTATAACGTATCCCACAATTGTGTTAACTACTTTAAGAAAACACAGATCCATGGACTAAAAAGTGGTTCCTTGACCCTTGTGTTTAGAAAATAATGACATCTATTTTATTACTGTAAAAGTTCCTGTTAAGGGGATGTAGCCTGTCAGCCTTATTTTTTTTTCCCTATAAATTTCATGCTTTTCTGCTGTTCTTAAGATGTTAAAGTTCCACAAATATTAAAAACTGAAACACAATTTACATAGCTTGGAAACTGCAATGTGAAAATATTTATCTTTAGACAATACCTACAAAATGCTGTCTATATGCATAAGTAGCTCAAATGTGGGCCATGGCAGGAAGTGTCTGTGTAGTATCAGAAATTGTTTTGGTGTGCTTAAATGTGCTCACAGAGGGTCCTCCTATAAAGTAAACCAATAAGTCAGAGCTACATATTATGTACACAGCTATAGTAGAGCTACGCTTCTAAAAGCATCAGACAGGCAACTTAATGGTTAAACCTGCAATTGTGGGGAGAGACTGAGCCCAGTTTTCCTCATTCTTGCTATTTAAAGTGAATGAATGCTTCATATTAAAAATCAGAGATTACTCAAGAAGCCGCAAAAGAAGGATGGGTGCCGCAGGAAAGAAAAAAGTTTGAAAGATCTCTGAGTCTCCTGCAGACTGTTGGTTGTGGGAGGCAGAAAGAGGAATTATTGCACAGACATGAGGAGACAGATTCAAGTCTTGATTACAAGCAAAAACATCAGGGAAATAGCTGTAATTTCACAAATATAAAATTAATGGATGTGAAATCAGAATTGGGCTCAGATAGATTTTACACAGAGATTACTGCAGGCAGCTCTAACCTCAACAAAAAAATCTCTTAATTTGGGAGTAAGTGATATTAGCATTTTCTTGGCCTTTTTCCATGGCTATAAAATGGCATTAATGTAAATGTGACTCAGACTTGGGATCCCTGGTCACCGTCGCAGCCAAGAGCCTAAGTGTATGAAATCTCCTTGGCTCTGCTAAAACACTAGTGCTAAATTCTGGGAAATGATAACACTGATTCATCTCAAAATAGTCTATATATAACAGCAAGACTAGGCACACATAAAATTATGCACTATCTTGCCTCAAGGTTAGCAACATATTCCTAGTAGAAGGAAAAATGTTATTTTCATTCCCTGCAATCATGTGATAAATAGCTGTAGGGCAGATTCAGCAAGATCTCGAAGGTTGTGATTTTACAATATAATGAATGTATTATACAGCTTTTTCCCACCTGAAAAAGCATCAAAACAAAGCAGGACTTGTCAGTATTTTGCTTATGGCAGAAATCAGACAATGTCCAGAACCCTTTATGAGACATACTGCTACCTTCTTAACTAGTTTGATTATAACATTGACTCCAATACTTCAACAGCTGAGATTTCCAGAGTATGACATAATTGGAAGCAGCAGCCAGCAGGTATCATATGTGAATGGGAAATGTCTCCCACAGAGTAACCACTGACTGTGAACCAAGGAAAGAGTCCTTAAATGGGTGGAGCATCTGTACAGGATATGAGGTGAGCAAATTACCTAGAGAGTTTAGCAATATAAAGTAAAAAAAAAAAATAAAATTAAGTGATTGAGTTTAGATCATAAATGAAGTGAAGAGACAACAGTAAAGGAACAAAAACCCACTGTTTATCCAGGGTGCTTACCTAAAATAAACAGCAAATCTTAAAAATGGTTTTAAAGGAATGGTAACCCTTTGACAGACAGCAATTCAAAACTATGGATTATTTCAGGAAACACATTATTAAAGGTGGGAGACATACCCTGGGAATTGTATTCTTAGGAGCAGGCAGACTCAAACTACAGATCAAAAACACTGGAGAAGGCAACTCATGCTAAGGACTGCTAACCTCACATGCAGAGGACTGGCATTTGTTCCTATTCTACTCATTTATTGTCAAGATGGAGTAGACCATGGATGAAAAGCTTTATTCTGATCATGCTTCCTATAAAACACTGTGTTTTACTGAAGAAAAATTGAATACAGGCACACCTGTACCATCACCACTTAATGGCCTGTGTTAAATTAATGTTTGTTTTTGATGCTTCACATACTCTGCTTTGGGGGGATGACTGAGTTATAACCATTGCATCCAGCTGCAATCATTGATGCAATCGTGCATGGTTTGCAAAATGGTAGCACCAACATTGAAGAAGGTGTGAAAATGCATTGGAATTATACCAGATGATAATGCAAGCCTGGCAAAAACTTCTAGGGGCACTGCTGCTAATACAATCAGGGATAAATGTGGAAGTCCAGCAAGGACTTTACTTCAGCCACAGGACTAAATCGTATGGTTTTGCCAGACAGTGGGGCAGAGATTAATTTTGCATCATTTGAGAAGTGCAAAAGGACCTAGAATAAGTACACGTGTAACTCATACCCTCAAAGGCACCTTTACATTGATAGTGTAACATGATTTTACACTGAAGCAGGTAATGCAGTATAAAATCCTGCTAATGATACGGTACTGTAGTTTTACCTGTACATAGCCAGATGAGATCAACCCCAGGTGTATTGTTCGGGGCTGACCTCAACCAGCTACATCAAGGTATGAAATACCTGCTTCCTGTCTCCACAAGGATTTCACATTTAGAAAGATACCTCACAATAGCAATCTTGCTGTAAAACACACCTTTTTTTCCAGTAAAGATAAAACCTTCACAAAAAGGAGAAAAAGGCACATGATATTTAAAAAGTAATGAGTGTTCAGCACAGTCCAAATGTAAATAAGATCAAGTCTATCTCAGTCGATTGAGTTGTGCAGAATAACACAAGACCTAAATTTCTCCCTTTGTATTTTAAAAGATTTCCAAGAGCAGCAAAATTTACAGGAGAAAATGTCAAACAAATTGGCTTCACAGATATAAAAAAGTCATAGGAATTTTCTGCATTTACAAGATTGCATCTTCTGGTGCAAAAGTTAATGCACTTTGTGGAAGTTATTACGCCGTAGATTAGAAGCTTCAGCTCTATGTGGTGGCAGTTCAAATTTCATGACAGAATGCTAACTTATCCTTGCTATTGAAAAAACTAATGAGGTGGTAAATAGTTGCAGAGCGATGTTACATGCAGCGATATGCAGGTTTTGCGGGTTTCTCATTATCTGTGTAACTGTATACACGTAAAAGTAATGAAAACCCAAAGCAGGCAGCAAAGGCTTATGCCTTTAAAACTATATAGAGAATTGTGTTAGCGTTTTCTAACGGAAACATGATCAATTTAAGCAATGTCAAAAAAAAGCCCCTCGATATTTCAGCTACGGTTTTCTGCTAGGTTTAAGGTCTCATGGGCAGTGCTTAGGTGAAGACCACAATTAAGCTAACATAGCAAATTTATTCACATGCTGGTTTTATTCTAGTTGAGGCAATGGCATAATGTTAAGCAGTCTTAAGGCTTCTCTTTGTTACGCTTGTTGCCTATGGCTTTTAATTGAAGGTGCTATCACAGCATCCCTATCAGACTCCAAATGTCATGAGCAGTGGCAAGCAGCAGCAGCACATAGTGCGGAGGGCTCTCCTGACCCCCAGCTATCTTTACTAAGGACAGCGGGAAGTAGGATATAACACTCTTCAGTAGCTAGAGGCTTCCTAAAATGAACTTCCAGAATACTGAACACAAGCTAGACTTCTATTTTGCGCTAGGACATGAAAATATTAAAAAATACCAAGTGTGAGATAGTGAATACAGAATGTTTTTTAATGTGGTCACCACTGATCCAGAGAATAAAATTTCTGAAATTGGGAATTACTTCTGTGACATATTTATGACAGATAAAAATCATAAATGGCAACAAGAAGTACTGTGTTTGGGGTTGATCTGCACCACCTATAAAGCGTCTTAGTAGGCAT
The DNA here is from genome assembly GCA_013398155.1 of Pedionomus torquatus. Classification (NCBI taxonomy): domain Eukaryota; kingdom Metazoa; phylum Chordata; class Aves; order Charadriiformes; family Pedionomidae; genus Pedionomus; species Pedionomus torquatus. The sequence continues at coordinate 575,878 of VZRU01009810.1, read as the reverse complement.
TGCATGAAACCACTCTACTGAAAAGTGCTCAGCATGCTGCTTTAAACAAGCAGACTCAAGGATCACTGACATTCTGTATATCACAGCAGCGCTGCCAGCTTTCTTATTAAAAGACTAAGTTTTCCTACAAGTCCAGACATCCACACTGGGCTTTTGAAATGTAAAGATACATAAATGTTTTCATCTCTCATCCCAACTTCCCTTTTAAATTGCTGAATTCAAGAAGCACTAACCAGTTACTGAGTTGCAATCTCCAGTGGTCTGTTTTGTGATTTACATTTTTTGCTATTGTTTTCAGAATCAATTTTGTATTATAAGTCTCAGTGAGATACCACACCTATTACAAATTGTGAATGCATTATGCCACCTGTGAGAAAAGTATGAACAATCTCATAAAGAAAAAAAAAAAGAAAAAAGCAAGAAAGCAAATCATATGTTAAAGAATTATTTTGTCTGCTTGTTTTAACTGTGACAGATACGGGATGGCCACAAAAATAACTGGGGAAATCCAGCAGGCTAGCTGGTACTACAGTACTGCATAGTACCCCAGCAGTTTTAGGTGAAGACACATACAGAGGATTTTGGTTGTGTATGTCTGTAATACAGATGTTAGCTGCTCTGAAGGAAAATGACTCATACAAGTCCTTACACCATATGAGACTAGTTTCACTCCTCCATAACACACATCTAGTATGCCTATATAATATCAATTACAAGTGAATCAGATTTGGTCAGTATTAAAATGCAGGTGCATACCACTACAAAACCAGTCATCCCTGTTCATCCTATACCTGCATTTAGTACTTACAAGTCCACTAAATTAAACATACTTCAGATTTTGACATGCAGCTTAGGGCTAGATACATTTACCCCCTGACTCCCAATTACAACCAGAAGGAACTGTCCCAGCCAGCATCTCTGCAAATCCCTGGTTATAAAGTTAGGCCCTCGTTTCTCCTCTGCCAATTTTTGCAATCCAAATTCAGTATGCCACCGAGCTACAGAGGGACAATGTATGTTACCTATTGCAGGTCTGGATTTTCTTCTCAGACTTGCATTAATAGCTATAATTCATTCTAAGTTGATTCCTTTAAATACACCGGAACAAGTCAAAGCAACTATCTATCTAGTTTAGAAAGTGTTTTACTTCCCATATTGTGCTTCTATCCAAATGCTTTAAATCTTCGAATCTTAATGAAGCCAGTTGGTTCATTACACATCCTTACCTATAGCAACATGTGGTTACGAGTTGGACGTGCTGCAACAGATTGTACACATAATACGCCACTTCTCTATTGTGACAGCATTTACTCTAGAGCAAATCTCAGATTTCTAATATGTTCACACATATTCTTTACCAAAATAAGTGTACTCAGAGAATGAAAGAGAAGATTAAAAAGAGAAACAAGAGAGTACAGTGACAATATCTCATAAAAGAAAGAGATGTATTCAGGCATCAGTCAAATTACACTACTTTTCGTATCATTTACCCTGGAAGCTTGAAGACTAAAATACTCCATAAGCCATTAGTTTCTTGGTACTCTGCAATAGATTAGAATATTTCTCAATCAACTGCTAAAGCACAGAAGATGACCAAAGCCTAGATTTGTACAAAGCTGAGTAATAATGAAATATAGGGATGTTCAGCGGGAATGCTACCAATAGATATATCACAGAACCACAAAAGTGTATCAGTTTCTTACGCTCTTTTGAAAAGTACCTGCCATTTTCAATTTCTTAGTTCAGAGTGTGAAAAAAATCCCATTTAGAAGAAGCAAAACTTCCGATTTGTAATCTGAGAAGCAGATTTTTTTAAAAAAAAAAAAAAGATTGCAGAAGATTCTGGACCACCACTCTACCTGGAGGCCTTTTCAAAGCCAACACAGCCCACCCAGAAGTGGTGCTGTGCTGCCAGTTAAATATTATGAACAGCATGAGGCCTGTTGCAATGAATTACCTCTATAGCGAAAATGAAGAAAAACTGAAGTAATTGTATTCAAATCTCATGCCTTCAAGATAGTTTAATGAGATTGACATTCAGACAATTCATAGCTCGAAACCTACAGTTTCATTGTCTGCCGGGACTGTAGCAGTACTCTCAATAGGATGGCCATTAGAAGTCAAGACAAACAGGACTGGAGTGAACCAAGGGTAGCTTCCCTGTGCCCCATCCATGTTTCTCATCTTTTTCCACAGGACAGAAAAGCATTGCCGTTTTTAGCCATTTTTAAGTCATTGCAGTTAGAGGAAGAAAAAAGGGGTTGTAAAATAAAAATTAAAAAAAAATTGCCAATCATAGAAGCGGATCACCTATCTTGTCTCATTTCGTATTTCTGCTGATTGACAACCTGGTGCTCTTGTAGCATACAAAGGCGAAAAAAATCAGGTGTTCATTTCAAACTGAAATGTTTGACAGACCTAACAGCTTTCTGAAATGAAACTGATGAAATCTCAAATAGGAAAGTCCATCTCCTGTATGGGAAAGAGATTAAATTTCAACAGGCAAGGTTTACTGTCCTTAGACAGATGCAGATTCTGTTTATTTTTTTGTTTACCTGGCAGCTGTTAAAACTATGGGAAATGGTTAGGGCTTTGCTATTGGTGCATAGTCTACCTCCTGCTGCTCTGGATGCCGCAGACTTCAGTGTGATCCACATTTCAGGGTACTGTTGTTACAAACTGAAGACAAATTTCAAATTCTCTTACTGGTAACACTGGCACTTCACTGATATTTTGACCTGTATTTTTGAAATGGTGAAAGTAAAACAATCTGACAGGTGACTGAAAATTTTTACTGCTATAAAGCTACGAAGCATTTTTACACTATACCGTGAATGACCAGATATGACTGAAGGTAGAGATCAAAAGTTTACAGTGTCCCTTTTCTTTACCCACATTCACTGAATGAGGCACCAAGGAACATGTAGCGCTGAGGAAAAACAGAAATACTCAGAGCAGCACCAAAACAAAAGAACTGGAGTTTCATTGCACCACCTTCCAAAAATAAACAGCAGTACAAATGACCAGATGAACAATTCAATTAAAAGTCGATGAGAGTCTTTCTGTTGATTTGGGAGCCTTTGAATCTGAGCCATAATCTAAACGAGACTTTCTCAAAGGCAACTATGCACACTATGCATTTTTGTGTGTGTATACACTATTCAAGTAATACGTATACTTGAAGAAATATATACCCTTAAAACCCCTCTCTTGACTTCAGTGAGAAAACTGGACTGGATCATGGTCTCCACCAGTAAAGCAAAGAGCATGATCCAGTGTGATCCATATGCTGGTGCATGGGTGGGATGCTTCTTGCCCAACTGTATCCATCAGCTTCAGCAAGCAGTTTAAACCAGTATGTTTTCTTTAGGATCGAATACATCAGCGAAGCAGATTAGATTTGACTTACGATTAGACAAGATGAATCCTACCATAATGTCAAGAGAAGCAAAATCAGGTACTATGTGCACAGGAGCTACCAGCTAAGTATACTATTGAAAATAAATCATACTTTTTGTGAACATCTTTTACAGAAACTAGGCTAGATCCACAATCACAAATTGGGCACCTAAAGCAACCATAATGTTCAGATACGTTCAACCCAAGACACGAAGTAGGGGATGGATGTAACAAGTTTCCCAAAACCTACCCCGCTGAAAGGAAAGCTACTAAAACCAGAAGTTAAATATCACTCCCCTTCAGGCTCTGCGTCTTCTTCTACAGAAATTAAGTGTTTTCTTAAATGAGAAACGATGAGTCTGCACTCTTTGCTGGAGCTGCTGGTCCTCTTCATGTAAAACCAAACTTTTGTTAAAACTTTGTTCCAAAAAGTACTGGTATGAGACTCATATAAACCTCAGTGGTGAAAGTATTCCACCATGAAGTTCAGTAGCAAATCTTTTATTTATTTTAAGGAACCTAAGTGAATATTCTCTATAATAACCTGATACATAGGTCATATATAGAAACATATGTATCCTACAGATGTCTTTATATCAGAAACACAATTGCCTCCATAACTGTATGTGTTTTGAAGGAGCACAGATTATGAGACAAAGATTTGCATCTACCAGGTTTAGCCATTTAAGAGATAGTACTTCTGGCTACCAATCAACAAACAGCTGTAAGAATGACAAATAACATTCACAACTGAAACAAGGGCTTCCTCTTACTTTTTGTGTGTGTGTGTTCTAAAGGCTGTATGACCATATAACGCATAGGCTACAGTAGCTCATTTGATCAAAAATGTGGTGCGGGCAGCTATTTAACAATTAAGAAAACCAATTACAATTTCTTACTGGTAACACATGAAAGCCTAGGATGTACTGAGAACATCCTGCAAATTTACAAATAAAAGTAGTTGTATCTAACACTTCACTTGGCTGGCTGGAAGGAATGAGGGAGAATGGATGAATGTTAGTCTGAGGATACTAAGTGGTTTACAAATCAATATCAATAGATACCTTCTTTTAGCAATCAGCCAGTGAGAATATCTGAATTAATTTTTTGGAGTAAGGAGAAGCTGCTATTTTAAAATGCTAACTAGATCTTGTTTCTGCAAACCTGGGGGAGGAAACAAAGGAATAAGAAAAATCTGACAGCTGATCCTCCGCATTTTATCAAATTCAGCTCAAAATAAATTGATTTTTAATTCACTTGACTCATGACTAATTTTACATATTTTTTCGATTTTGGAAATATTATCTCAACATCATCCTATTCCTTTTATAAAGAAGTGAGCATCAGGAAGAGCTGTTGATGGCGTAAATCAGCAGATTTGCCCCAGTTTGGATTTAGGTTCAAATGTTGAACCGTTACTCTAAGAAAGGGCTCCTTATATTCCTCTTGTAGCAAAAAGTGGGCGTATTCCGGAACAACTTTCAATTGATACTATTAATATTTGTGCACAAAAAAACTTCCATGTGGCATTTCACAAAAGAAATGGCAAAACTACAACATCAGCTCATAGGAAACTACAGACACTATACCCCAACAAATCCTGACAAATGCTGAATTACTCAGTTTTCCCTCTGTGCAACAGAAGATGCAGGACAACCCATGCCAAGACATTAAAACAAATCTCCCCCGCAACTCACTAGCTGCAAAAGAAGCAAGAAGAAACAAAGAATGGTTAACTTTTGAGACTGGTACAATTTGGACACCTCAGTATGACTACAAATCACATTTTTAACCACCTTTCTCGGTGTTATTACACATAATTCACGGTACCCACAAAAGAACGTAAACTAAATAGAGAATGCAGGCCAAATCTTTCCAAGATTTTAAAGTCTACATTATTTTTAGTAAGATCAATATGAATTTAATATCTAAACTAGAGTGGCCTAAATGCTTCCCTGAATCCTTAGGTCATAGGAATAATCTACATGTGGTTTTGTATGGCTACAACAACATTGATATACACGGCAATTTAATCTATTTATTCATCTGAATTTTTCATAATTGCTTGACCAGTGCAATAGTGGAGCAATACCAATTGAAGGTTTTCTTCTGTCTGTAATGGCTATTTCTGTTTCCAGAGAGAGTTTATAGCTCACCAGAACACAATCCATTGCAAGAAAATTATTGCAGCTATATTTGGAGGAGCTTTTTTGAACAATATTTCAATTATAAAGAAACAGTTAAGATGAACAGTTAAGTTGTGTCTAGACAAGCACTTAAAATCTCAGGTAAGATGCTAAAGCCCCTTATGTTGCAAATGTCTTGCTAAAAGACACCAATGGAAAGGAACAAAAGATGCCCCCCTCCCCACATGCTTCAGTAAAATATTATAGCATCCGTTCATTTCTTATCTACAGCCTGGGAAATCTTTTTCCAGTCAATGGAATGTTATCTCATGTAAACCAGAAATGAACTGATTAAATGTCCACATCGGTCTATTGGGATAAATCATTTTGCATACATTCTACTGCAGGCTGGAAAGTCAAAGCAGTAATAAAAGAAGAAAAGTAATATATCATTTCACGCGTTTGTTTTCCCTTCAATGAAGACAGAAATATTACAGAATGTACGTGAGATAGCTGTACTTGAGTAGTAACTGAGGAAACTTGTGATTATAGATTTTATAGACAACCATGACATTTTGTGGGAGAAGTGATACCAGAAATTCAGGTATCACCTGTAATTCCTGTTAGATCTTTCAGAACATGGTATTTTGTCAATTTTGTCTGCTATGTTCTGCATGTTCAGTGCCACTAAATGCTGGAGTAAGAAGATACAGCATCTCCTGATATAAATGAAACTTGAACACAGCTATTCTTTAACTCAATTTGCCTAGGTGAGGATCAGTCCATTAGGTATAATGTGTCTGCCCTTGTACAGAATATGTTCATATGAGTAGTTCTATTGCAAAAATAAGCATCCTAGAACTGATGAAGCAACCTACCTCAAGACTTGAAACCTGCACTTCAGACAGGTAGACTGTGCCCATAAAGAGTTGCTGAATGCAAATGGGTCACAGTTTTCATATCTTTAACATCTGTTGTTTATACCCAAGAAAGCACATCAGGGGCAAGAAAATTAATTCCCCAATTGCTGTCAACCGAGTTAGGGAACAGCAATAAACAGCTTACTGTAAGCCTCTAGCTACAATAAAATTGCTGTCAATAAAGTGTGGCTGATATGGTTTTGCTGTGCTAGAAAGAATAGATTCTTTGGAAGTGAAAATCTGAAATGGAAACTAAAAAGATCCTCCCTTGTTCCTGCATACAAAAGAACATTATCACAAAACTCCAATAGTATTAAATTCCCAAGATCCAGTTCTCACTCCTATGTGTGACACAAATTTGTTAGCATTTGTGAAACTTTGGCTTTGCACATTCGGGACATATGAGACCCCAGTGATTCCGATAAAAATCTTTTGCATGGGAAACGTTTAAAGAGAAATGAAGCTTCCTAAGCTTTTACTGTCTGTATCTGTACACACAAAATGTTCCCTACCCAAGTTTAGCATTTCTACTGTCACTGTTGAAAATGGTATTATAGCTTAGGGTTTTGTTCAGATTTCCATTATAACCCCCAGTTTTCACATGCTCTTAACTTTCTGAAAAATTCTTCTTTTCAGCTGAAATTTTCCATGCTTGGTCTCAGCTCGAAGATGAATTTCTTTAGACAGTTGAGCAAAATCTGTTAACCTATTTTTCTAGTTATACAAGGATAGAAAAAATACACTGTACATTTTCACCATTTCTAATATTTTAGTATACGTAGTTATATAAATATACCAAACTAGAAGACAATGGAATTTTACATGCAGACATTTTTCCAGGTGACCACTCCTCAACCAAGACTAATATATCCATGCTAACACATAAAACAAATTAAACATGAAAAAGAAACAATGGAATCATACTTTTTTTATACTAAGTGGTACAATAAGGCCACTAAAAATAATACTGTTCACAGAATTATGGAATGCTATGGTTACAGAATTTTAATATTTGCAAGTGACGTAGACTCTGCACTGCTGTTCCAATGCAGGTTTCCATCTATTTATTCAGCTTGAAATTGCCACTCTCAGCGTATCAGATTAAGAGTCATTAATGTTTTCAGCTTTTCTTTTCTCTTACATAAACCCTAAAGTTACAAATTTAAACACTCCAGAGTAAGATAACAACAATTACATTTGCCACAGAAAGCTTAAGTGATGTGCATTGATCAGGGGGAGCCTGGCTACTTGTTCCTTGATCAGGCAAGAAGTCCATTGACTGAAAAAAGACTAAAGCAAGCTCCATAGACCTTATGCTATTGACTATATGATTAAAAATATACCTTAGTATGGAATGCATTTAATGTGTCAGTCAAGCCCCAAATCCTTGATTTCTGCCATCAGAGCACAGAAATAAATGGATAGTGTTAACATATATTTAGCTTTCCTGAATCTACTAGAACTGTGCACATTTCCAACATTTATAAATTATCATCTTGATTCAGAAAAGTGCTTAGAGTGTGCTTATGGCTGTCTTTCTTGAAGACAACATCTGAAGTAATTTGGACTTTAAGGATCTGCTTCAGTCCCACCACTTTAAACGAAAACTTAAGTACATACCTAAATGCTATTTAATTAGGAATGAAGACTGAAGGTTTTGCTCATAACATGTATTGATACATATTTTTAAACCTGTGTTATTTGCCACTGCTGGGCTTCCAATCTGATTAAATGAAGTTGTTATAATTGAAAACTGGGATAACCATGGTAAATTGGGCCTAATTTCTTTTATTATTCAATGTATTGTTAATCTAATGATACTGAGTAGGAGTTTTTTTGTCTGTTTATTTGCTTTTTATAAGAGGTCTTTCACACAGAAGAATAAAACATGTCGTCTTCGACTGTATTTCTATGTAGCTGTTTAGTGTAGTGACTTACTAATTTGAAGTGCATTTTAAAGTTCAATCAAATACTGAAAAGAACACTGATTGAGAAGCCTGCATAGATTTCAGTATTCTTTATGAGTCATAACACTGATTTTGGAAGCTTAGCTATATAAGCTGGTGGTGTGCAACATCCTTTCCATACTCCTAATTATGTGAATTAGCATTTAGAACAATCCCAAGTTCAAGTATTCAAAAATGCTCTTTTCAGAGCATCCACCAGGTTTACTGCAAGATAGGCACTTGAAGAAGGCTTTGGTTTTTATACTGGGTACTTCTGAAACATCAGCTTGTGCAATTCAAAGTGACATGTGAAGACTTAATCAGAATTTCTGCTAGATTCAATGACAATTGCACAGAAATTACCCAGAAAAAAAAAAAAAACCACCAAAAAAACCCCACAAGCCGCCAAGAAACAAAAACCACCTAAGAATTTTGTATTGAACAATCTGTTCTTGAATTCTAAAAGTTTTCTGACTTAGGACCCAGTTCTAACAGATTTCTAGGGCCAAACTCCCATTAAAAGTAACAGGATTTTGTTTGAATGAAGTCCAAGTGTGGACTTAGGTCTCAGCTCTCTATTAATATTAATGTATTTGCAAGATACGTTGCATGTGTATTTGCCTTGAACTGAAAGAAACTGTATGCAAGAATGGAAGGTGCTAGTATTATTAGACATATATTAATCCTATATTTCTTCTTTCTCTGTCTTAGCATCCTCCACGACAATTCCCACAACCTTTGCAAACCAGAGAAAGGAAACTTGTGGAACATACAGGTAACTTAATGCAACTTCTAACATTTGATACAGATCAATTAATTATGTTAGACCTCAAGAAAATGGTAGTGAGGCATATAACAACACATATCTTCCTAAAGGATTTTTAAAAAGCATTTTCAGATACTGTGGCACTAGCGCACACTACTATTCAATACTATTTTAAAGTCTGAATACTTTGTTTAAAGGACACACTCTATCACAAATCTTAAAGAAAAGACTTATGAAAAAGTATTTAACTCCTGTGCCATTGAATATTAGCTAAAATGCATCCTAATTTGAGGAACTACAGACAGAACAACAGGAAGGATGCTAATGATTATTACCATTGCTGGCTATACTCCTCCAGCCAAAAAGGGACAAGGGGGCATTAAAAAGTAACATCCTGTAACACACATCATTGGGGAAAGAAAAAAAAAAGTCTCCTTCCCCACAGAATAAAAATGCACAAGCTCAGTTTGGATAACTGCCTACCTAATAAAGAGTTATGTTTCCAGTTGCACATAATATTACAGCTTTTGCAGGGAACGATCCAAATTATATGACATGAGTATCTGCTGACTTCAAAAAGGATTCAGTAGGACTTTGGTGGAATTTATACCAGGTCCATATACAGGTATAATGACTGATAATATTATTAAAGTGAAACCAGTTTTTCAATGTAATTAACACAGGTAACTGAAAATCCTGCCAGTAGATTTGTTCAGGGTTGATTTTTTGTTTTGTTTTGTTGGTTTTTTTTCTCATATTCAATTTGACTGTGCAGAGCTTATACATTCTGTCAGGTAAATCATTTTTGGGGTCTTAACTGCCTCTAGATGCTGTGAGAGATTAAGTTTGAGTTTCCTAATAGAGTTTGGAAAACTAATTTAAGCTAAATTAGGAACTTTTCAGAACAGAAAACGAATGTGTGGGTTGGAGGCGTTACATTTTGTAACTAAAACCAGGGAGAAAACTTCAGCTGAGTAACCACAGATTATTCAGAGCTCTTCTATAAATTTATTGGGTTTTTTTCTTTCAAATTGGCTCTTTTTTTTGTAACTTACGCTGACAGTATGTATATGGTGCCATGTAACAAACAGCCTGAAGACAGCTCCAAGAGTATACCCTTCTTCAACGTCTAGAAAGGTTAGGGTTCTGTGAGAACCTTCTGCGATGTTTTCAGTGTCTCGTTGTAAGAACGAGTTGTTTTAGAGCAGCTACTTTAGCAGAACTGCCTCAAAAGTGCTTGTTTTATTCTTAGCATCTTGTTAGTGTGACACCTTACAGACACCCGAAGTCAAGACACTGTGCTGGGAACGTCACATTCATCTCAGATAAGGCTAATGCAACAGCACGAGAAAGACTTTATCCTAAACTTGGCTACTGTCAAAATCCTTTCGCAAAGACAAGGCTAAATGCGTCTCACTTGATTCTCTGAGCCTCGTATCCCTAATAAATTCAGACAAATCACCATAACTTGGGAGGGTACAGCCCCAGCAGGACCAACCAAGCGCCACTCCTCACGCCAGCCAAAGCCGAGGC
>VZRU01009810.1:540216-558660 GCA_013398155.1 Pedionomus torquatus | reverse complement strand
CCTCTCCGCCCCCCCCGCCCCCCGCCGCGGAGCCGTTGCGGGTCCGCTGGGCGCGCAGTGTCCGCGGCCTGCGCCAGAGGAAACACCCTGCACTGGCCATCCTCCGCGCGGTTCGGCTTTATATTTAATAGATGCTTTTTCATCTATAATTCAGGCTGCGCTGACTCCAGCCCTGTCTCGGCTCCCGTTTACGCCTGCACACCTTTCTCCTTCCCCTCCCCGAAGGGTCAGCCGAGATGCTCGCCAGAGGCAGGAAGGAGAGCTGCTCTGCTGGTTTGGGTTTTGTCTGCTTAAGCATCGAGCTGGGAACCCTTCCTCTCTGTGGTTTGATAAATAATAAAAGTGATCATTTCTCCTTCCCCGTAAATGACACAGGTGAATTACCCAGCTAGCCACAAAGAAGCGTCACATGCCTGGAAGACAGTGTAATAAAATGCCGATGTATTACGATATGAGTGACCTCAAAAGTGTGACAAGAAGACGATTATGGTGCATTATATATAGTGCATTATATGTAGTGCCTTTTTCAACGTTTTCTGAAGCATGAATGAACCTTCATTTGACTGTGCTTTTATTGCTAGCTTTTCTCAGCTTGAACTTGCAAAGCTGTATAACACTGTGCGTATCCAATTTAGTATGCCCGGGTACGTGGCCACTCTGGCTGCTGTTTCTGGTTGAGCCTTTCAAATACATATGCATACAAAAAAACCACAAAGATAACATCAGCATTTGGCTTTTTCTGTATGCGGTGCTGCGTCTAGATAATTTGCACGTTTTCAGCTGATAGCGTTGGCCCACTACAAATGCAAAGTCCTACCTCAAAGATTTTACATTTTCAGATGCAGGCTCCTACCTTTAGACTCCCATATGTGTGTGCACATGCAACGCGCTGTTAACTAATGGTGGAAGCTGCTCGTGTCTGTCAGAGGGCAGTAATTTGCATGGCTTGGATTTGTGTGGTACATACTGATAAATGTACGTAGCCTTGCTAGTCATACAGGCGCAGACACTGTGTATGTGAACATCGCACATTCTGTTAAGCCCGTGATGTGTAAAGATTAACCAGTCTTCGTTTTGCTGTGCCTTGTGTTTGTGTCCAAAAGACTCCTGTTACAGACGCACACAGAAAAAAAAGAAATTGATCCAGGCTTTGATGACACCAAGTAATGGTAGCAAACGGAACTGGATCTAATAATAGTTTAAGAAAAATGTTCATTATGTAATACAGGAAGGATGGTGAGAGCTCCAGCATTGAAAGTCAAGCAAGTGACATGAAGGAGCAACCTTACTGCCAAGCCACTTAGAAAAAGAATTCTGTGAATGAATTAAGTATGGGATTCTTTTCGCCTTTTAAAATACAAAGCAGAACAGCCATTAATAAAGAAGATAATTAGAACTACTAGCATTCTGCGTAATGCAGTCTGCTTCTGAAATACGGCGTGTTTATGTATGCGTTAATAATACCCACATTTTTCCTGACACTAGTCATATCACAGCAGTATGGCATCACAGACGTTTTATAGCCTCATTCTAGTAACATCACAGACATACAACATTCTTATTCTAATCACACCATAGTCATTTCAATGTCACATTGTAGTCACATCACATAGCCTGGTAATAATTATTTAACTTTATTGCTAAGCTGAATAGTTTTCTGTTTGCTCAGGGATGACTTTAACTTGTAGTCAGAACTGATTAGCACATGCTTGTAAATGAGTTCTTCTCATGTACATGGGGTTAGCCTCATAAAAAGTTGGGAAGAGAAAAATAAAATTTCAATGAGCGAGTGATTGTTGGATTTATACCCAACATGGTCACAACTCACAGTAATAGCATATTTTTGGTGTTTTCTGAAGTTATTATAGAAACCCAGAGATGTCTGTGCATAGGTCTGTCATGTTAATGTTTATGGTTTTGCTTTAAAATGCTCTGGTTGTTTAACTAATTGTACATCATAAACCTCATGGAAGAGGCAAGTCTTCAGACCGTAGAGTTTGCACAACAGATTACATATTGGAGGCCTGCAGTACCAAAGGGGCTAGAACTGTTAAAACTGCTTCTGACAACGGGACAAACTGAATAGAAAGGGCTGAGTTCCCAAGCAGGAGGCAGAATCTCCCAGTGCAGTGTTACGCTGCCTCTGAAATGTGAGGAACTGCAGGGAAGCATTCCCCATGTTCACTTGAGTAGCCATGTTTTTTCCTCCAGCAAATGTTTATTTGCTCGCTCTTATATTTGAGAAAACTACAGTATTTGATGTTATGCTCTCCTCAAATGCAGCTATGTGCTATTATTTATACTGTTCCTTAATAGTCTCCTTTCTTTACCGTGATGCATTAGGCTTTTGTCTGCATATAAGAACACTGGACTCCTAATCACATCATAACCTATTAAAATGACTTCTGTATTATAGCGTATTAACTATTCATCCACATCATTGCTTGTTATCTTCGCCTCCATATTATTATGTATCAAATTCTTTTCCCTATCATATTTGACTCAAATTCTAGCATGCTAGAAACTGACTCCAATTATTCTGTACTAGCTATAGTCAAATTGCACTAAATGGAATTGCTTACATTGTATCATACTGGCTACAGGCTCACACAATACATTATACATGAAACTGATTCACATTATGCTTAGCTAACTAAAGACTTTAATCTTGAAGTGTTGAGCATAAAATGCTATCATTCTTCACTGAACTGGCTCTGGTCACTTGATCATTTTGTACCTGGGATTGCCTCTTACAGGCTGTTATTATTAAAGCAAAATGGCTTTTCCTCTCCTGCAGTTCTACCACTTTCTATGGAGAGCTGATTCATATGCTAATGAACAAGCTCTTTTACTTCATGCCATCGCACTGCAACACTGGAACCTGACCTACAGTGCACCTATAGCACGGCCTCTTCTGTCCAGCATAGCGAAAATGTGCATTATAAACATTCACTTCTGTGTTCAAATAGCAGGTTATGTGCTGGCTATTTAGCAATCCTTACTATTATCCCTGGAGGCTTTGTTTCTTAAACGTTGCTGAAACCATTAGGAAATAGAACCTATCTCCGATAGGAATTATTCAAGGCCAAGTTGCCAATTCTGCCAAGGTCTGTCAGAGTGTCCTTGATGCTGTTGCACCTGGGAAGAGAAGAGGTTTGGAATTCAGTTATGGCAGGTAAGAAGTGAGGACACCCTCCCCACCCTGTTATGGATAGCATTTAATCTATATAGTCCACCTCCACAGCACAGACATTTGCTGTGCTCGAACTAGCACTGGCATTGCCCTGTCCTCAACTTGGGCTTCTGCCACAATTCAGTCTCATGGTAACCTCGGGAAATCCAGTTCTTACAAGAGGTACTGGGTCAAAAAGGGATGCTTGCCGTCTGCTCTCCTCCAAAACTTCAAAGAATCTATGAAGACAAGAGAGGAGAATGCTACAAAGGCAGGAGGAGCATATGGAGAGGATTGCGGAGCCCCTGTTTTCTGCACATCTTTACAAGCATGTTCCTCCTTACAAGCATGCCGCTTTTGTCCAGTCTTTATTCACCTAATGTACTGGATTTCAGGAGCTTGTTTCAGAGTTTCCTTTTCTTCTTGTGGGTAGGGATTCAACTTTGAGTCTTTATTTACATGAGCAGTTCAAATGAGGTCAATAAAAATATTTTGTGTGATGTAAACCACATATAACTATGGCATTTCAAAAAGCCAGGTAATTGAATTATAAATTATATTTGCTTAAGATATTCATTTTTATAATTTAAAAATGTATTTAATTGTTTTTCAGACTGGTTGCTGGTTCTGAGAGCTCTAGGAAAGGAAAAACACTTAAGTAAACACTTCAGGACTATATATTACTCTGTACTCTTAAATAAACAGCAGTAGCTAAGTCATTTAATGATGAATAATTTAAGCCAATTGAGCTGCTGAGACGGGGCAATACTTGCAGAATCAGGCCCTTTTAATATGTCTTTCTTCAGGAAAATAAACTCGGTCCTTGGATAATCAAATCACAAAAGGGGCAGGTGACGACCTTTATTCCATTTGAATGGCAGAACTAAATTTAACTGAATTTGCCATTTTTTTTTGACTGACAAAGATTGCAAATGTCAGTTCATGGCTCTGAAGGGTCTACGAATGCACAAGCTGAAAACTGGCATTTTGCAGTGCCAGTGTTTAATCCCTGTCACTGTACAATACAGCAAGGTGCCAAACTCCCATTAATTATTGCTGTTTATTTAAAGGTACAGATTAACGTACAGACTTGAATGGTTTGCTTGAAAGTGTTGGGTTTTTTTTTTCTCCCTCACAGGGCTTTAGTAACTATTTAGTAAAACAATAAAAATCAATTTGGATATGGCAAAAAGAGAATAATAAACAAGTGCCGTTTAAAATGCAATTATTGGACCACTTAAAAGAGTTGTAATTGCATGTGGCACAAAAAGAAAAAAAATGCTTTATTCTTTGCTAGCCTCATGTTATTTATTACGATGGAAGTAGCTGATGAATTAGAACACAGAAGCAGATTCCAGCCAGTGTGCTTTTGTCTAAGGTGAAAATATTCCAAGACCTGCAAGTAACCTGATGCCTTATTGATACTTTGTTATTTAAAAATGGGAGAAGGAAAAAGATAGGGGGAAAAAAAAAAAAGGAAGTTTAAAGATTTTCAGACAAAACAATGTCTGAAGAAAGCTTTACTAAAGCATTTTCATTTCTATCAAAATAGTAATGTAAATCCAATTGATGGAGTTATGTTGATGTAATGTTGACAGGATCAGAATGAGACCCAAAGTGTGGAATAAGACCTCCTTCAGGCATTTACTTTGGTTTTTTTTTTGCTTTCAACTTCTGACCTGCTTCTTGCTTGTGCAGAAAATAGAAAATGCTCAATTTGAATCAATATATATACTCACACTAACTTGCATTAGTGAGATTGACATCTTTACATCCAGCTTTGAACCTAAATATCTTCTGTTTTTCAGTCCTACTCTGATGTCAGTCATGCCTCACCATTTACAAAAGGTTACTAAGGTAGTGAAGCTTGATTAAACTGTGTCCTCTGGGGAAAAAAATACTCATTTGACAGACATAGCTTCATTCTTTAAATTACAGATAGGCAGGCAGACAGATGACTAATTTCTGTTTAAAAGCATTGTGCTGTTATGATAGCTTCTCCTTATTCCTAACGATTTTGCTTTTCTTAACATTCCAGTTAAGCAAGGTATCTGTGGTTTCAAGGTTTTACCTTTTGAGGGTAGTACATTTTGCAATATGATGGTAGAAATACTGCCATAGCTGCAGTCTTTCATTGAGCTGATTATGCCCATCTATTTACTGTGCACTTGCACTGAAGGGAAGAGCACAGGCTCCTGCACCACATCCTTTTTCTGTGCCCCAGTGGCGTGGCGGTGATTCTCAAAGAACCTTTGTTCTTCAGGGCTTCAGAGCCGAAAAAAGTGAAGGTGTGTGTCTTCCTCCAAGAGGCAGCAGTACCCCGACTCTGTACATGCCACCATGTTCTGGGCAAGTACTTTGATGTAATTTTGGCTTTCTGGAGGCTAATTCCTCTCAGAGCTCCTCTTGATGTGGAAGCCAGAATTCTACAGAGTGCCCATGCAGAGCTGTGCCTGAAAGAAAGGATTAATCCAAATGAAATTACTCTCATTAAAACAATGGGGGAAAATTACAGGTCTGTTTGGTATGCATTCAGAGAATGGAAAATGTCACCAAATATCTTCGTTTTCGTTTACATTCTGTTTAGTATCCTAAAAATATTTAGGTTCTGCACGGGAGAAAAGAATTCTTCAAGACTCAAAAGCCACACAATTTGACTTCCCCATAGACTGTCACTGTTCCATTCAGTGACTTATTGGCCAGGTTCCTGTACAGGCAGAAGTTACTCAAGGTTTTAAAGAATCTGTTACTGTGTGTGCAGTAAGTTATAATGTAAGCAAAGTAAAAATATACTTGTAATGGGATAGTACTTTCTATTCACAGGAACATACTGAGCATTCATAGTCAGAAAATAGTTTAGGGGAAGAATAAGACAGAGAGTTTCATTGGTTTTCCTTTTTTACTACTAATAAATCATTGCATCTGCCTCCCATGTTGACAAGCAGCAGATGTTTCAACACAAACTCCATCAAAGTTAGTCATTTTGTCCTCTTCCTTATCACTGTTTCTGTCATTCTAAGGACGACATGCCTCAGGAAATAAGTAAGCACCTATCTATAGGGGCATCACTCAGTCATGCTTAGACAATTATCACAGCAAAACACACCTCAGACTGATCAATAATTGCTTTCCTTGTCAAATTTGTGGATGTCACAAGCAACACCAAAGAGAGGGATCAGACCAGAGCAAAGCCTTGTCTAGACAGGTAGATTAGATTGCTTTTTGTCCTAACAGAGGCAGGAGGGTGCCGCAGTGGTCCACAGCAAAGCCTAACAGGGCACTCGTCTCCCTCTGCCCAGCAACTGGGCTTGGGCAGACTTAGGCTGCGTGAGCAAGGAAAATCCTCTCTCCCAGGGAAGATACCTTAGAATCAGAAAAAAAAGCAACATTAGGAATGGCTTGGAAGTGTCATAGTTTTTTCCTGGCAAAGTTTGTTCTGACATATGCCAGGAAGTTGTTATTTTCAGATGTGTTTACAGGGATCAGTGCTCAGATTCCCTTTTGTATCTCTGTCTTTCCCTCTTTATCTTTCTAAAGCTTGGATAGACTGAAGGCCTTCTGACTGATTAGCTTATATCTGTGCTTGCAAACCTCTGGTCTGCAATGAGGAGAGGATACTTGTTTATATGATACGATGTTTTGGAAAACAGTAACTCAAGTTAATTCAGAGTCTTATTTAGACATTCTTTTTATGTATAGTATATATCTATATAACTATTTGTCACTGAAGACAGTAAATTTGTGCAATAAATAAGAAGCAGCTTGCAGATTTTCTTGGACTGAAAGCTCAGATGAAATGCATGTGATGCTAGGAGAAGACACATGAAGGCATAATACAAAAATTATAAGTTTATCTCACTTCTGTAACTGGGGGGTCTTTAACTTTCAGGCATTACAAAGTGTGTCAGTCACTGTAAAACCAGATCCACCCTGCCTATGCTATTATCATGCCAGGGTGGAATAGTAATTACAAAGCCTTTTTTTTCCCCCCACTGCTGCACTGCTGTCAATCCCCCAAAACACCTGCGCAATTTAGTAAACTTCATATGCTGAACGCCAGTCATTTCAAAGGTGAACTTCAACAATTGCTTGGCTTACATTACTGTTCAGCTGAGTCGTCACTGAGAAATGCAGGAAATCTTACTGAAGAGGATTTTTTTTCTTACAATGTGAGTGCCAGAGGACTTCAGGATATAAGATGAAAGTAGGTAGTTGTATACAGCGTGGTAATATGCTGTTTGTTACTGACATAAATAAGAATTTTTTTAATCCAGAAAAGATGAAATTCTTATTAACATGATTACTTCTAAATGAATGAAGAGACTGTCTCTGCTAGCCCTAGAGATATATATATTTTACAGATGGTGTAGCAAGAATCTTTCTCTGTACACATAACTATGCTACTACAAGAGAACAGTGGAATTATAAGCCTTGAATTTTCTTACCCATTTAGTAGTTGGCCTTGAATCTGAGTCTTAGAACAGGAGTGAAAATCTTCATTCCCTTGATAAAAGTGTTTGTTATTCCACTTTAGTCTGCAATGGGTGAGCGCCCTATACTTTCTCTATGGAATAACTACCTAGGTATTCCTCATCTAGCCCTATCAGTCACTTGGAAGCATTTAATCTAAAATTCGTAATATAAAAGCCAAAGCTTTTGGAAGTTTGGTATTTTTTGGCAGTGACACGTCTACGGCTGAAGAGTAATCTCTCTGTTAGGTTTTTATTACTAAATGGATGTAAGCTTCCAGTCAGACTGCAGAAGTTGAACCTAACTGGCTCTCTTTCAGAAGCTCATATGTTTTAGTTTTTCTAAAAACAGGGAGAAAGGTAAATTAGTCTTGAATCTGAAAGGTGCTTTGCCTGAACATGGCCTTTAAAGACACTTGGGGCACATTTGAAGAGCAGGACCTGAATGTCTTGGTAATATTAGGAAGTAATGTTGAAAACTCAGATCATCCCAACAATATACAGACATGAGGCTCGTTTTCATAATTCTTGCTTTAATTGATTGAAGTTAGCATTACAAGTGGTAATTATCAGTGTTCCCACATAGCTCTGATTTAAAGTATACTGTCATAAATCCTGTTCTCATTAACACTGTTATTGCTTGTCTGATACGAAGTAGAACTGTAAGACCACTGAGAAGATACGTGGTTAAAAAAAAAAAAGCTTCAAAAAACAGATCTAAAAAGATGCCTGTTGTCTGAAGTTACGGAGAGAATATAGCCATCTACCATGGAATGCAGTCCTGAAAACCTGAACTTAAATGCCATCAAATGGGAGGAAGTTTCTCCATGGCTTGCTTCAATTTACATAGCTAAAATTTCTGAGATTTTGAACTTTTACTTCTGTGGCTGCTCAAAAGCATCTTAGTCTTGGTCTGTCTGAGCAATACATACCTCAGGCCTGAGATGCTTTTCCTCTTCTCGCTGGAGAAAACAATGCATGCCTACAAAATCAAGCTTTGTGTAAAACACAGTGCATGTTGTTTTACCTTATTTTTTAAACATGACCATGACATTTATGTTTAAATGGTTTTAATATTCCTTTAGCCCAGAAGGCATTTATTCAGTTTTTGTCTTTATAGAAACAAAAACTAATTTCTGGTAGAACCCTAATTTCTGGAAGAACCTCCTAACTATATTTTCTTATGATGCTGTTTACACTGATATTAGGGTTAAAGCCCTACTGGGACAGGTTATGTATATGCTCACATTCTATATTCCGTGAACTGTGTACACCCCTTATGGGAAACAGGCATTGGAAAAAATCCTTCATAGTGCCAGTAAATCTGATCCTTCTCATAAAAACAAGGAGTTTCAGGTTCAGATACTCTGCTAATGGCAGAGCAGCACAAGCTCAAATCGTGCAGGACAAAGAAGGGAAAAACCTCTCAGCTTTCCCACTTTCTTGGAGAACTGTCAGATTTCCAGCCTGTGATTCAAGTGCTCTTGGTGGTTTGTTGACCACTTCTAAGAGGTCTGTAACAGGTGATTCAAAAGTATTTCTACTAACAGTTACTTTCAGTTTCCTAAACCGGGCTCTCTCATTCTTGAAGAGAATCTTTAGGAAGATGCAAAAGGAAAACTTGTTCAAATATTGCTGCAACATGTACAACTACATGATTCACAGGTGCTTGTGGATAAATCACCATGGTAGTTGCAGCCCCTTCTTCTCTGGCTACTTTAAAGGAAAGAGTGGACTCTCATTCATTTCTGAAGAAGAGCACTCTAGAATTTTTCACTCTTCCCATGTGTTCCAGAGGCGACCAAGGTGCCCCTGTGGGGAACAGACAACTTGAGCATGGACATTTCTACCACTGAATGGCTTCCTGGAGCTTAACCTAACCTAGATTACTACCTCAAGTCCCATAAAAATTACCCAGACACTTTCCAAAATTTTATCTTCTGTGAACTGTGTTACACAGAGGCACAAGGGGAGTTTCTGAGGGTTTGTTTTGGGTTTGTTTTTTTTTTTTTTTTTTTTTTTTTATCAGAGAAATGTCAGAGAATGTCTTCATTATCCTAACTTTAAAAAATCAGAATTAGAGACTAATTAATCCTCCTCGCAGACATTTACATCTAAATAGCAGTAACTGATCTAATGAACTCAAATTTATTGTGCTACAATGAATTTAGATCGTGGAACAAAGAATAGTTGGGGAAAAAAGATTAATATTTATACAGTGTCATTTTTAAACAAAGCTATCCAGAATAATTATGTGTGTGTGTGTGTGTGTGTGTAAGAAGGAGTTTCAGTAATGAGGAAGCATTCCTAAGGTACATTTTATAGCTTAGGAGGCAACGAAAGCTATTTAAACTCTATTCTGAAGAGCGGTCCTTGCTGTTGCAAGAAAAGTATGAGATTTTTTTGTTTAGTTTTATAGATAAATGTAGAAGCTCGACTTGTTTTCACTGCCACTGCTTAAATCTTGGCCACTGACGTCAAGAGAGCAGGCTTAGGCTCAAACAATGCTTGTCAAATATATTTCGTTCAATTTACAGCTATTTCCTCTAAACGCCTGCAGAGCTTCTAAATGTAGTAAACAGTGCCATCTAGAGGATATTTTTAAGTACTGCATGTCATCCACAAACCAACGTCTCTTCTCCAAGGATTTTGACAAGCAAAGTGGAAGCATGAAGCTAGGTAGTTGCCATAGTAATTACGAGTTTTAAATAAAATAAATAAAATAAAATAAAATAAAATAAAATAAATTAAAATAAAATAAAATAAAATAAAATAAAATAAAATAAAATCAAGTTTGAATACATTCTGCTTTCCGGACAGCACAAAGCCTAATACACTGTCACAACAAAATACTTGGATGCTTTAAGGTTGGTTGTTTAATCACAGGCATTTAAAGAAATTAAGCTAACACCCACTATTACTGTGAATCTTTGGTTTAGTTCAATTAAGGTGACAAAATATTATGTAAAATTACCGTGATAAATAATAAGGGAATATCTTACAATACCGTGTATTTTTGACCAGTGTATCTTTAGAGAATTGCCGTCAGATATTTGTGCTTAATATAATGTAATTCAAATTGAAGAAATGTATAGGAAAAAAAATATTTTAGAAACCTAACTAAAACCAGCAAATAGTAATTTTTAACTTATCAAACAATAGTATGGTACCTATGGTAGGAAATGTTCTGTTTAAAAGGACTTAAAAGAGAGACATGATCTGAAGGTCATGTTACATTGACAATTTGACATTACTAAAAGGTTTCTATTTCCAACCTTAGCTGCAGCGAGTAGTAACAATTTGCAAAACCTTATTCCATCCACAGGTGATGAGTTATACAGGTCCTCCTCCCCATTTTTTTATAATTCGATTCTGCCATTTTCTGGGATAAATTTTAAAACTAAATTAAACTAAGCTAAACAAACAACAAAGAAATCTTATATGCAAATCCTATATGGCTAGGAAAAGTGTTATTGTTTGTTTTAACTAAAGTTGCTTTTTTTTTTTTTGTCTAGACTGCAAACATCCTGCAACTCTCTGCCATCCTTGATTTGCCAAAGAAGGACTTTACTTATATATTTCATGTATTACCACACTCCTGCTTATCACAGTTTCATATTATTTTGCAAGAATTTAAATATCTACATCTGTCTCTAATTTCAGTCCTGGGTCAGGCAAGAGTACAGTCTATACAGAACTTGAGTGCAATGCGTCCATTAGGATGTAACTTAATATCTGTTTTACAAATGAGCTGCATTAAAAACACAGCATTGTTTAATGAGGCTATAATGTTAATTAAATGAATTAAAAGCTGTAATATGAAAAAAAAAGAAACAACAAAGTTACATGATATACAAATTTAATTATAGCAAAGTTTCAGTAAAGCTGTCAAGAAGACTAGTTGTAGATAAAATCTTTGACAGGATAATACTGGCTAAAAAGCAATTTTCCTTTTATAATTCTGCTTTAATTAAAGTGACCATCTATTTTGAATGTTGACATCACTTGCAGTCAACAATAATCTTGCATTTATGTGAACACATAGTATGGGAGTAATGATAGTATTAGAATGGTGACTGAGGTAATTAAAAATCCAGCACATTATTGCCTGACAAGAATAGTTGCAAACACTTGCAGGCATGGAGCTGAAGGAAAGAGAATGCCTGTCAGGTAATTCTTTCCCTCTTCCAGTGACTCTCTCGTAAAGTTTGGTCACAAGGAGGATAGAACCACAATCTTCTTTGTGATCAGGTAACAGTAATTAAGTAATAAAAATATTATTTCAAACCCATTTGCATGATCAAAAGACCTGTCTTTCTCAGGTAAGGAAGAGACCACAGAGCTGGTAGCGTACCCAGTTACAAGGGACAGAGGTGGAGGGGATGGGGGAAGCGTGCAGCATCCACAGCATCTAGCTGAAGAGACAGCAACCACAGCCCCGCAGGGACACAGGTGCTTTTTTCAGGCCTAACTCTGCTGGATTTGGATGTTTGCCTGGTAGATGCAGGAGAACAGAGCCTTTTCTATTTCATCCACTCTCTTTTATTTTCAGATAGGGGAGCACTGTGAGACTGACTGCTGCTCCCTGGGCAGGACTCGAGAGGTAGCATACACAGGACAGGGTAGGTTTCTGCACATTAGTACTTCCAACATGATCACTAATGTTTCTACATCTCCGGAGGGTTTTGGTATAGGAAGACAGTTGCTCTAGCAGGGTATCTGGAGGGAAAGTGTGAACTCTAATGAAAGAAGTGAAAAAAGCAAACAGCTGGGCTTCCTATCCTGAGATAGCTGGGGAAATGGAAATGGTCCATAGGAGCATCAAATAGGAAAATGCGATCCCTCACAGTTTGGGTTTGGGTTTAGGTATTTTTTTGGTAGCAAAGTAATGCTTTATGCAATTTAGCTGTAGAGATGATAGATGTTTAGAAAGCACCAGGTAGCAAGTGATGTGGGAGTATTTTGACGAAAAAGGGCTACAGTCAGGAAAGCCAAAAAAGAAGCAGAAACAAAGGCAGCACTGAGAGAGGATATAAATTATTAACGAAAAAGAGAGCAGCATCTATGTAAGTTTGGTATAATTAAAACAAGCTTTTTGATTGGTGGTTATACAACTATACTTTCAAGCTTGATTACTCTTTCAATGTGAATATTTACATGTAATATATGTTGATATTTGACAGTATCACAGTGAAGTTGTACTGTAGTGAAGTTGTCACTGGCCTAATGCTTTATTGTGTGCTTAGAGGAAAACATTGTTCAGTGATAAAGGCACTGACAGAGTGTCTCAGACCATCCCCACCAAATAGTTTCAGTGCTTGAAAAAAATGGTTTCTGCGCTCGGTGGAAAAGATCACAAAATACAATTGCCCCGAGTGTGAAGTAACATTTTGCATGTAACTACTTCCCAAAATGTAACCCAAATTAGTTTTTTTTTTCTCATTACAAATGAATATTTGTATCAAAATGGGTAGGGAGCTCCGTGAATTACTTTTGCATCTCCATGCCTAAGTGTCCTCTAATTGTCTGCAGTGCTGTCCTGTTATATGCAATGTTGGGAGGTTGTTTCTGCTTGCAGAGGATTTCTTTTTCTGGAGCACATCCAGGCATTTCCATTTTCATAAGTAGAGATCATTGGTAAAAATACCGTAGTCTTTCATGAATTCATTTTTGGGAGAGACATGGTGCAATTTAAAAACTGTAGGAAGGAACAACCCTGACAAATCACATTTTTCTTTGCTACACTTCAACAACAAACACTTCTTGCTCCTGTTTTTACTTGTTCAGTAATAGCTAATTACATGCTGTATTGAAAATCCTCCATTTCACCAGTAAACAGTTGAGAAACAGCAGGAGTTTATGAAGCAAATACCTGCCCTTACATACCAGTTTATACAACTGGGAAGCTCTCTTTCAGACAGAAATAAAGACGAGGGTAAAGAAGATAGTGAGAACAAGCTTTAGCTGATGGTGTCAGAGGATTGCTGTTGGACCCATCTATTAAATGTGGATTCCTGGTATTGGACTAGATAATCACACTGAATTGATAGGATAGTACAGTTAGCAATGGCAGGAATATGTTTGCTGAAAATTTATGTCAAGGTTGCCTTGGAGCTGCTGATATCTTACCGATATAAAATTTCTTTGTCTGTAGAGATACATTTTGTCATAAACATCTGGAAACTTCCCATTTCTGACTGCTACTGGTCAGTTGTATTTGAAACTGCTGCTGTGTCAAACCTAACACTGGCATCAAAAAAAAATTCAGGTCTCAATAGAAGAGGAAGGCAGGAAGATGTGATATTGTTTGAGGAGCTGAAAAGCTTCATATTCTCAAATGGCAGCTTCAGAAGCTTTTTTTCCCCCCTTTTTCCCTCCCTTTTTTGCTGCTTTTTTTTTTTTTTGGATTTTTTGTGTGTGTGTTTGTTTGTTTTTTTTTTTTTCTTCCCCTTTTTTCTTAAGGAACATGCCAAAAATTTTCCTTTTGTGTTTTCAGCTTTTGGCAGAGTATCCTGTATTGGGAACACTTTGCACAACCACATATCTATAAATATAGGAGTGCTTGCATTTCTGCTGTTTGGGTTGGCAATTTTAGAGCATGTATGTCCAACTTTCAAGCATTTTGCGTATGGAGATGCACATTCAGACCTTAAGACTTAACCCTTGTTTTTCAATGATACCAGGAGCTCTGTTGTGTGGCTGTTCAATCTTTAGTTAGGTAAGACTCAGACAAGCTGAGGCTGTCTCAACAGTTGGTCAAAGACTGAATACTCCAGCCTGTCTTCAAGTCCTCACCTGGTTAAGGGACTACCCTGGAGGGCTATGTGGCTCTCATGTAGGCTGTGTGCTCAGGTTGCTTTTAGAAAAGAACAAAAGTGCAAAGAAAGGGGAAAAAAAAGTGCAAAAGTTGATAATTTTCTGCTGTGGAGTTGAGGCCACAGCAGAGATGTGCACCCAGGGAGCAACAGTAATCTGGAGTGGAAATACTCTGGATTTGTATTCCCACATTCCAGAGGGATTCTGCTTCTGAGCATCAGTTTCAAAGTTATTTAATAAATGTCACGATCTTCTGCATGGGCTATCTGAAATCTGAAGTCTTTAAATAGCTGTGTGCATATTATTTGCAGAAGGAGGCCCTTGTGACACTTCCCTCTGTGCTCATACGGTGAGAAAGCAAACGACAAAAAGAACTCTAAGAGAGAACAAAAGGACAAACCCAAAGCAAACTCAAAAAATGTTGCTTAGCAATGCTTCTTGTATCACTCCAGGGGGATGGTCTTTGCCACAGATATTTACATGTTATGAGCAGAGTTTATTGAAAAGCAGAGAAACATTTGCGCAAAGCCAAAAACATAAACACATGGTATATTGCAGATTTTTTTCAGTGTTGCAAAAATCAAACTAGAAAAAAAGACACAAACAAAAAACCCATGTATTTTTAAAAGCACCTGATTTGCAAGAAGGTTTGGGTTTGTTTGGGGTTTTTTTTGTTTGTTTGTTTGGGGTCTTTTTTATTTTTAGTTTTCCTTACGTATCCTTTCTCTTCCTACCCTACTTTTGCCATTTGGTTCAGTGCACTGAGTGACAGTTCTGTTAGGGTTTATTCTTTATATTTGTAAGTTTGCATCTACGAAAGCTTCGGAATGGTGAAAGAAGGAATTCTGTAATTGTTGGAAGAGTGGCAGATGAGAAAAATTACAGAGCTTACTATTTTTTTCAGTGCTCAGTTTAAGGAACTGGGGGTCTGGAAGAATGGAAAAGGTGGAGAAAATCCTTCAACATTGCTCAAATTATCATTAAATTGAAAGCAGCAAGAAAATAAAAGGAAAGTAAATTGAGGACACTTGAACATTTATATAATGACTGTCTACAAATCTTTTGAGCATCATAATTTAAAAAAATCTGTAGAAAAAAAAATCTGTAACAACGGTCTTCATTCTTGCCAGTTTGAGGAATTTTTAGAAAGCCTTGCCTATTTAGACATCTCCCTTTCTCCCATTTGTGGTCCGTTTCCTTTCCGGCAGAATGCTACGTACCTCATTCCAAATTGGTGACAGTGTACTTTTTATCCTTTGCCTCCTGGTGCAGCACATTCAAATGATAAAAAGCCTTATCGTGTGAATATGCTCACTGAGTACACAAAAGCCAGGCATCATACATATTGGTTTTCCTCATAGATTGATTGGTGTCATGCTTTAGGCTACAGGTTTCGTAGTTTCCTGTGAGGTACATTTCCTAGCTCAGCATCGTAAGCTGGCCGAGGTGTGTTTCATAGCTTTGTCTAATTCCATTTTATCTCAGCATTTTATCAGGTATAATGCATAGCATTTTTAACCACAAACTCTTGCTAGGAACATTTTACAGCATAAACTTGCATATGTATGAAAATATATAGAGATGGCAGGGCACGGACGAGACAGGAGGTAGAGAATATTTTTAACCTCTAACATTCACAGTGCTTGGTGCAAAATTCCATTTATTTTATAGTGGAATTTGTGCACATCTTCTGAGGATAAAAAAATGGAATTTAAGGCACAGAAAGTGTCATATTTTGGCTCTAATATTACAAGGCAGAGACACCTTGCTGTTTGTGCCAGTATAGATAACTATGTTCTTTTATCACCTTAGAAGGAATCCTTCTGAGTAATAAAAATCCTCGGTACCTTCCTGATCTGTTCTTCTTAAACAAGCAAGTTCTCTCTGCTTCCTGGCTACAAAGTGAATGACATTTTACGATGTTAAGAAATGTGGGAGAAATACACATAGGATTAGTTGCTTGTCCTCCAATAATCTCTTAAATTCTTTCAGCCTTTCCTGCTGTTCACCACCCTGTCACTGTGACATGTTAAACAGCCTGAGTTATTTGTTTGTTCACAGTTTCCCTGTGCAGTGTGTTTTGTTGAAAGGCTGCGCTGGACAGCAAGGTCAAAAGCTGCTGCTTTGTTTTGTCCTGGATTTTGCATCCTCTGAAGGAAGAGGGAGAAGTTGGTTTTTGGGTTTTTTTTGTTTTTTTTTTTCCTGTTTGTTTTTTCTCTGAGAGCCAGCTTAGAGGCTCTGCAGGAAAACCTTTGGCAAGTGGAGGGAGGAGCAGGCAGGCAGCCTGCAGCTGGCGTTGGAGGCAGCGAGAAAGCAGAGAGCACGGACGCAGAGGTGATGGAAAGGAAACTTTCTGAGACAGTCAGGGAGAGTCTGCTGCAATCCACAGTGAAAGCTGCTGGATGGAGAGCAAGGTCAGAAGGAAGGACAGACACAGTGGGTGGGGGAGAGAGTTGTTTTCAAATGGTTTAAGCTATTTCCCTCGCAAAATCTTACTTTCCTCTATTGTAATAGTTACCTGGTCCTACCCTGTGACCTAATGAATGGTTATTTTTATCACTATTAAGTGCTATTTTGTGGTTTGACGCAGGGAATAATATCGATACACCTACCTCACGGCTCTGGCTGACTCAGTGTCACATCACACTGACCAGCATTTTGCACAATGAACAGTCTCTCAGCTCCAGGACAGGAAAAAAAAAAAATAAAAAAAAAATCTGTGTCGTCAGTCTACATCCAGAAGAACTGAACTGGAAAAAGACTTTGTGTTGGTACAGGGTTCCCAAAACAGGGAAGGGGATGTAAAGGTAACATTTCTGAACTGGTTGTAGGGGAGAGCATTTCTTCTCTGGTGCCAAGTCAGCTGCTGCTGGGAGCTTATTAACCTCTGTGTATGACCATTGAGAAATGAATTCCTATCAGTTTACAAGGCACAGAAAAAGTTATAAGGCAGAAGATGAAAAAAGACATGATAGGACAAAGTGAGAGCAGTCTGAAGGGCACATCGTTTTATCAAGCCTGCCAAACACTGCCTCATGTAATATCAGGCTGCAGAACTTTTTAGGTTTGGTAAATAACTCCACATTTGCCCCATTATAGTAAATATACAGCATATGTTTAAGGCTGGGCCTTAGACTTTAAGAACCTTACCGCGCTTTCCCTGGTTTCCCACAAATGCGTGCTCTCAAGCACAAAACCTTTTATAATTATATACTAATAGCCTGACACTGATGTAAATTTTATCCAACCATTCCTAATTGCTGTTGGAAAGGTAGAAATGTGAATGAAAGTGCAAAAACCCTTGTAAAAGCAGAAAGAAGTCAGCCAGTTGCTGGTCACAAAAATGAGGCTGATAGGAAAGAAAAATGCTGCCTTTCAGTAACTTTGCCCTTCCCAAAGTTAAGTTAATCAGTTAGATAATGACTATGCTAACATTGTTCTAATTTGAATGTGATCTTCGTAACTGTTGGGCGAAATCACATGGGGAATAACTGCAGAAACGTAGACAAAAGAGAGTCAGGTCCATGGTGATGCAGCCCTCTGAGAAGTCCACAATCGATGGATAAGATAATCTATTACATTGCAATTTTGGCCTGAGATAAAGAATTTATACATCATCTTACTGTGACTATCTAGTAATGATGTCTTCTCTCCTGACTTCAACAGGTTTTTTTTACAGCCCCCTCTTTACCTCCACTCTTTTGATGGAGGTGTGTGGGTTTGTAAGGGATACCTCAAGGAAACAAAACAAAAGTTTACTTGGAGGATTTCTGCTTGAGTATGACAGGTGATGGTTTCAAAAGACTTTTCTACTGCCAGTCAGAGGACTGAATAGACTCTTGCCGTGATTTTGAGGGCTGCAGAGGAGAGCAGGGAGGTGGCAAGCGCAGCAAAGTATTGTCAACAGGCTTCTGCTAGCACTGCTCAGCTATCTTAATCTGCTTCCATACTGCAACCTGCACAGGTTTTTCCCTCCACTGAGTATAC
>VZRU01009810.1:513390-540178 GCA_013398155.1 Pedionomus torquatus | reverse complement strand
AAAAAAAAAAAAAAAAAAAAAGTTTATTTTAGCCAGGCTTTGAACCTTGAGTTTGAGAGGGAATATACTGCAAAATCTTAAACCTCGTGGGTTTCTAGGAAAGGATTAGCTCGGTCTCTTCTCCCAAAGTTACAGGTGATAGGAGAAGAGGAAATGGTCTCAAGTTGCACCAGAGGAGGTTGAGATTGGATATTAAGGAAAAAAAATTACACTGAAAGGGTTATGAAGCATTGGAATGGTCTGCCTAGGGCAATTGTTGAGGCATCGTCCCTGCAGCTATTTAAAAGACAGTTTGACATAGTGCTTAGTGACATGGTTTAGTGATGGTTTTTTTATGAGAGTTAGGTTGATGGTTGGACTAGATGATCTTAAAGGTCGCTTCCAACCTAGGCAATTCTATGATTCAGAAAGTCCATATGTTGATCAGACTATGAACGGAACTGATGCACATGTATGTACTTTGGTGACTTGTGTGCATCCCATTTGTCATAACTTTAGTTCTTTTTTGCATAGTTTTCATTTTTTTAATGTATAGTTATCTCAGACAATTTTCATTTTTTTATAGAAATTATTATACACTTCAAAGTTTTTGTACTTTCAAAAGACCACCTTTGGGAAATATTTTGCTGATACACTAAAAATAGATCACTTTTCACAAAGTATTATTACATAAAATTTAAGTAAAGTGAAATAGCGTAAATTCAGTTTGATAAAAATGTAGATAAAAACAAGAGAAAGAAGTCCTTTTCTTCAGTATTTAAAAAAAAAAAAAAGATAGCCTCTGTGGTTGTTTCTCAGTGTTCTGGAGAAGTCTCTCACCTCTGTCAACTGAGCCATGGTGATGCTTTCACAGATAGCATGAAAACATGTTATCACTGAGTAATTTCTGACCTTATTCAAAGATATCTCTTTCTTTACTTTAGTCATCAAAAAGCTCTGTGCGCTGTTGTGCAACACCTTTGGTGCCTACAATACTTTGTTGCTGGTGAGCTGAATCTCCAGCACAACAGTAGGTAGCTACTGATCAATAGCAAATGAAGGTGACATGTTTCCAGAAGATGCTGGCTGTGAGCTTCTGAACTCTCTGGAGGACGCAGAGTTTGGCATGAGAGCCACCCAGAATCTTAAACAGCCTTTTTTATCCCCTGATTCTGTAGTTATTACAGATCTATGCAGCTCTGAAAGCACGCTCTTTTTCCACCAAGCAGTGCTTGCTTTATGAACGTCAGAATAGCACTTTAAAAGGTGAATATGATCTAAGCAGCAATCACATTCTCCTCCATAGTACTCGGCCCTTGTTGCCAAAGCTATTGTTTCTATCATTAGCTTTATTAGCAGTCTAACTTAATTAGCTAAATGACATTATTTAGTAGCAAGTTCTCCAGTACATCTCTGCTAACCATTACATATTTAATGTGGATTTTATTCATGTAGATAGGCTGACAGGTGGGCAAAAATGTGATGGACAGAAAAGGAAGTACAACAGGGGGATCCTTCCTACCCAAAATGTTTAACCAATGAGGAGGCAAAATGAAAGGACAAGGACTGTTTCCTATGGTGGATTTCAAGAGTCTTTATTCTTCAGGAACCAAAGTTAACTGCAGTTGAGAAGAACTTGCTAAGGTGACAGACAGACAACAGGTGATGATGTACTGAGTGAAACCTGATTTCTAGCTGCTCCTGCTCTGGTACAGAGGAAACATCTGCCAGCTACCTCTTGCCTTCTATTCCATAGAAGAGCAGCTCCCAGGTATTGTCCAGACAGTTGTAGAAGAACTGGGCTCCCCTGGAAATCTTTTCCATAGGGCAAATAAGAAGAAGGCAGCTCCAGAAAGAGAGTTAATGGCATTCTCCTAAGGATAGCGTGGCTTGTGCATGTGCAGTACCAGTTAGTATGAGACTACCCGACATGTGACAGGGGATGACCAGTATAGGATTCTATTGCATTTAGTGCCAGTGCCATTGCAGTGGCACCCAGTGCTTGATAGCTGTCAAAGGGCTGTTTATGCACTCCATATACTACTTGGATAGATACCGTGTCTTGGCTTTCATTTCCCTGCACTGCCCTTTCATATGGCTCGTAATCCTGTGAGAGAATCTCAGATCAGCTATATGTAAAAGTGTTTTCACTTTCCTTCGCTGTGTATTTCACTATTTCTTCTGTAGGCAGGGGGTAACTTTCCTAGATATTTCCATCTGGATGTGCCTCAAAAACCAATGATTCTTTCATAACTTCCTCATAAAGATATCTAACCTCCTTGCTTCCAAAAGATAAAAGGAATTTTTCAAAGTCCTGTTAAGCACAAACTGTGTGCAGATCATCCCTCGCATATTTGTATTGGCGTGACCTAGGTGTATATATCCCACTGTAGAACCAGTTGTTAATCTACTAGCTTATATAGTATAATATATTCCAATTGAAAACAGATTCACATCTGTAAAGAAAATGAAAAAGAAACAGTGACTTTCAGAAAGGAAGGTTGGAGGCAATAGACCAACAGTAATTGTCATGTAGGTCATAGCCCACTTTCTCATGGTTGTGGTATCCACAGAAAAGAAGATGGAAGCCACAACTCAGGTGAATTGTTTTAAGTGTCTGTGTTTTGTGGCCTTGTTATCCTGTGAAAGGACTTGCTATTTCATTGAATCAAGCTTTCTGCAGGCATATAAGGATTCAATTCACAATATCCAGTTGAGGCCTCTCACACGCTGAACACCCAGCCAATGTGCTAAACCAATCAGCTGAAGGACCAGCAGCATCTAAAACTATAATGCAAGACAGGGACTGAGCAGGAGAGACTGAGGGTGCTTCTGAAGTCCGTTTATTGTGACTGCTGGACTCAGATAAGACTGTTTTAATAGGAAACCCTGAACGGTCAGATCTCAAATGTTCTAATGCTTTGTCTTCGCACCTTATAAATAGTTGAAGAATTCTTCAATTTTGCAGCTGTTGTTGTAATTAGCAAGCTAAATGACTTCTGCTTTTAAAACCGTGAATCACACTTAACTGCTTAATGTTACTGCTGTAAACATGTGCTTTATTGAAATCTTAAGCCTTTTCATTGTGAGAATGCCTTTTCTTTCCAAGCATATACCTCTGTTAATAACAGTCCTGTATCCCTGCCCAAATAACTGGCTCATCAAGCAGCTCTGAAGCTACCTGAGACAGTTAGTGATCAGTGGTTCTGTAAGTCATTTTTCTCATACATTTCTTTAGGTGTTAAGAGCCTAAGTTAGCCATCATCTTTTCTAAAACTGTGGCTGTGTTTCACCCTGAAACCTCATAATGTGTTTTGTTGTGTTCAGGGTAGTGAAAAAAAAACAAGAACCAAACAGTTGCAGACAATTTATCTCATCTCAGAGATTCTTTTCTGCTATCAGGGATGAACAGTTATGTACATTTATTATTTTTAAAACAAGGAAATCTGCTGCATTTCACCTAACAAGTGACTGAATTTCATTAGTATCTGAACTCATTCCTTTGTTTATAAAGGAGCTTGAATTCTTTGATATGAATGAAACACGTGTAAAAGTTGTTGTTGTTTTTGTTGTTACCAAATCGAATACATGCCTGGTGAAACTCCACTGGTTTTATCACATTTCAACAGGGTTAATTTAATCTAATATGTTGAAAACCATTCCTACCTAGAGAAGGGTTTAAAATGAAATGTTTTAATATTTAATACTGTGTATTGGTCGCTGATAAAGGGGAAGCATATTCTGCACAGCTGTGACATTCCACTTACCTCTCTGTGTGGATGCGATGCCATCAGAAATGGATAACCTGAATCTGCATCTCTGTGTACCTAGCTGTAATTATAGTATAGTAATGTGTTGAAATTCAGATGCTGTGCTGGATATAAATACAGTGCGATTTCTTTCTTTCACAGGTCACCAGGGAAATTTATAGGGATCCAGAGAAGAATGTAACTACTGCGATACCTAACTTCTGAGAGCTCTGCAGACAAACTATATTTTGTCCTTTTTCAATGCATGTGGAAAGTGAGATGTCACAGAAACTTGTAAGCTGAACAGTGATTCACATGAAATAGTCAAGCTCTTTGAAAATACTGAAGATAGAGAAGGGTAGGACCTCAACCCCTTTCTCAAGAAGACATAATTATTTCTCTGACACAAGGATTCTCTTATATAAGAGCCTGAGACACCTCTTTTACACACTGCTACCCAAAACCTGAAAAATAAAAACTGAACAACGAGGAAGCCTACAGGAAAGTCCCAGCCACTCTTGATATAGTAAAAGAATACTCCTCTCAAAGGAGGCCGAGGTTAAAGGTGAGAATTCAGTTCTCAGACTCTCCATCCTGGGAGACTACTAAGATACGGGATAAAAGTGTTTTGTGTGATGCTTTTCAAAGATATAAGAGAGTTGACCATACTGGAAGTCCCCGGTGAGACCAGCCATTTAACAGCCTTACCAGGGCATAGGCACAAAGCAGCGTGGTGGTATCAGGACCTCTATTATGGAAATCACTGGGCAGGGAATAAAGTGTCTTCGGTGGCCTGTAGATGTAGGTGGCAGTCCAGCAAGTCTTCTGAGTGATATAGTAAAGCCTCAGTGTCGGTGCTCAGTGTGCAGGTCCCTTTGTAGACATAGCCTGGTATGACAGTGACACAATCACAGTACTTCCAGCACCAAAATATGTTTATAGCAGATCACAGTCACACTGTCTAAATTTGTTGTGAATTCTTCAGCACTACAGGCTACATTTTTTTCTTAAAGTTTCCAGATTCCACAAGCCTGCAGTGTAAGCTGTTGTCCTGTCATTATTGCTACACGTCAGGGTATGGACAAACTCAGTTTAAGACTTCTTGTTTACTAAAAAGATGAAAAGGTGCTTGTCATAACTGTAAGTAGCTGACTGTGATCCAAGCAGCATTGACAATAACAATTTCTTATTCTCTCCCTATTTTATCTGCATTTAAGCAGACTGAAAAAGAAATTTGAAGTGTATGAGACTCCCAGCAGTCCATGTAGGTTGTTGAAAGACCATGAAGAAATATGTAGCGATATTTAGGAAATGACTAATACCTTCTGGCACAAATCGTTCCCTTTGGTAAAATCCATTTCTGTTTTCCTATTGGATTGCATGAGCTGTCAGAAACATGAATTAAAAAGATATAAATACTTTAGAATTGAAGGCATATTCTTAGTAAGGCTTATGCTGCTCTTGGATCCATCTGCCTTCTCAAAGAGATTTAGTTTCTTTTTTCACCTGAAATATGTCAGAACAAACAACAACAAAAAGTGATAACAAGAAAGAAACAAATACATAACAAAATATGAACAAGAAAGAGTTGCAATGCCTCTGCAGAGACAAGTATTTCAATTAATTTTTGAAGTGTTTTGGGATGCCTGTAAAATACTGCAATTTGCGAAATAAAGAATTATCATTGCTTTAAGGTGTAACATAATTTCTGAATGCCTAAAGAGAAAAACAATATGGAAATTTCATTAAGGAATAAAACTGTTCAAATGTTCAATCTGGACAAGTCGACCCAGCTTATTCCTTTATTGATCAAACTTTGTATGGAGGAAATGTCAGTGCTGAAGGTGTCAAAGAACTTACATTTATGCAGATATTGTATTTATTACTACAAAAATATTCAGACATTTAAATGGAAAAGAACTATAGGAAACAATGTAGTAAATTTGTGTATCATGACATGGTGATATTGAGCTCAATGAAACTTCCATGTGTAAATAGTGTCAGAATTTCATTTCATATTTTTGTCTTTGGATGTCACCATCAGGGAAACTGATTTCTTTTTTAATTCTTGGGGGATCCTTCCAGCAGTTACACAGAGCTACTGGATGGGTCAACAAGAAGCTGCAAATGGGATTTTTCTGTAGCTTTGGTATTACTGAAAATGAGACATAACTGCCAAAACTATTGCTTGTGTTGTAGAACAAATTCTTTCCTGATGTAAAATGACACTATTCCATTGACTCCAGTGACGTTACACCCAATTTATGCCAGGAGAATATGTAGCTCTTTATCCATTTATCTGTAAGCTGGTTGTTGTGACTTAATTTCAAATGAATTATGTTACTGTTCTTGGTCTGTGCCCTTGCAGCACTTTATTACTTAGAAGGCTAGTTCAGCAGAAATAAATAAATATGTGATTTGCAGTCTCAGCAAACGTCCTAGCCAGGAACAATGGCCTCTCCGCAGTGTTCCAGACTAATTGCCCCGAATTTTCTGCTCTAACCTTCATACCCAATTCATTCACTTCTTGCACTGTTCTCCTTACTTTTTTTCCACCCAGTCCTCATGTTCAAATTTTCTCCAGTGTCAGCAAGTCTTTAACCACCAGCTCTTACGTATTTAAATTCCTTTAGAGAATAACTTCCTCTACAGTGATCATAAGAAATGTGTATTACATTAAAGAAAGTGCCTTATTTAAGAAAATAATATATTTTAAATCTTTCCTTTTTAAGCTTTCACTCTGAATTTTTGTGTTTGATAGTATACCCTAGTATTTATGGTAACAAATACCATCATTATAATTGTGTCCTGTGCTTACTAGTATGTCATCACCCAATGTTTTTCTAATTTCACAGTCAAAACCTACCATCAAATATTATAAGCAGTTTAACTGACATTCATACTACTAGGAAGATTTTTAAGCTTATTTTAAGGCTGATTGGCAGCAACATTCTGTTCAAAATCTGAATGCAGTAGCAATAAGTTAATGATAAGCATTAATAAAATTGTGCTTGAGGTCATTGCTTAGATACTAAGGACCTTTTGATGATTAGAGAATGTGTCTGAAAATTGTTCTGGGCACCTACTTAACAGCCTGTGACTTTGGAAGGCATTAATCCAGAACATTGGCTTCATTTTCTCATTAAGTCTTCTCCATTATAGGGGGTTGTTTGTAAGGCCTGTTGGAATCAGTGATGCACAAGAAGGATGAAATTAAAGAAACTGATCTGAGTGAAATAAGTAGTTCCTAGCTACTTACTTTGGGGGACACCTGCTGAATTTAACAGAACTGGTTGCCAGAGTCCAGCTGCATTTCTGCTGAATAGTTCAGCAAGGTATGGAGCCTGATTCTGTGACCTTTGTGTGCTTATCCTCTTTGAAAAGCCATGGATCATTCTTTTGAATACAGCTTGTAAAAAGTAAAAAAAAAAAAAAAAAGATACATGAAAGCCATCATATCTGTAAAATGAAAATGTTATGTTATTGAATTATTTCATTAAGTCTGGTGTAAGAAAAATGCACATTTTATATCCAAATGCATGTTTTCAGTAAGATAAATATTCCTCACTGGGCTTGTCTCTACCTGTGCTATGTTGAAAGTTTTATACTAAGCTATCTAACGTTGATATGTTTTCCATATATATCCTTTATCCTTCTTTCCCTTCAGGTTTCACCATCTTACTCTGTTGAGCTCCCGCCTTTTGCATCATCTCTCCATCTTTCTTTTTGCACCTTTAAAATAACTAGACTGTATCCCACTTGTGGCTGTCGCCTGCGGACACTTAAAAAGCACCATTAGGAAACAAGATGATTGCTATGGAAAATTTTACTCCTAGTCTCATTTAGTTAGCATTGATATAACTTTTGATAAAATCCAGAGTGAAAAAATAGAATCTTGCATCATTTCTTTCACATTGTACATAGTTCCAGTGTCTCTGTGGTGCTCCCAGGCACGGAATCACAGTATAATGCTGCCTTCCCTTTAGTCTTTATATTCAAGGTTTTGATAGTTTTTTAAAATGCTATCATATAGAGTTTGGGGTCTAGTTTTATGTTTAAAAAAAACCCTTTCAGAATGCTTTGGTTTCATTTGCACTTTGTATGAACGTGTGATGTTTATATTTTAAGCTAGTATTACCAAAACAAACCAACCACAAAACCCTGGCAAAAAGCTTTAAATCATTTCATGCCCAATTTGGCAAGTTATAGCAATAGAAATTCAAGATAGGACAAAATAAATTTCCCTACTTTACAAGCAATTTCCATATTTTAAGAACAGCTTCAATTACAATTTTTAAATATATGTTTAATTGATATAAAATAGTTCTTGTAAATTAATTGAGCAAGGAATTGTTATTCCTCTTATATTCCAGGCAGTTTCATCCAAACCTACCAATTCTCTCCACCCAACCCTGACTTACTTGAAGACATGCATTCCGCATAGGTCAGGTTCTGCATTTGGTTTGAAGCCTGTGCCTCTTTATTGAGAGTCTCCTACATATAAGGAGGGTGTTGACTTTAGTCTTTTCTGTGGGTACAACAGAAGGGTTAATTTGTTACTTTAAAAGTGTAGGTAAATTTAGTCTATCAATTTATTTATTTTAAGTCTGAAATCCTAAAAAGATTCTTAGTATTAAGTATAAAATAATAAAGCAATTCAATATGAAATACGAAGTGTCTGCTTTAGAACAGATAGTTTCTTTCATTGTTTGATCAGAAAATCCTATTTGTTTACAGTTTTCCTGAGTTTTCTTGAGTGTCCAATTATACTGAATATATATGCAGCCTGGTACATTTTAAGAAATTCAGCAAGTTTTGTGCTTTTGCCCTGTTTTGAACAGAGTTCAATTTGGCCCCCATTATATTCTTATGAGCTTTCCCTACAAAGTAGCCTAATATTTTTTCTCCTAGGGTAAGATTAATCTGCCCTAGTTTAGGCATAAAAAAATGTAAATCTCTCTGTTTAACTTACACTATTCTTTCTTTATAGTCAACAAAGAGAAATAGGCACCTCAAGGGAATGATTCATCTCAACCTATGATCAGTAGCTAGGCTAGGTCAGATGGATTGCCCTTTGGAGATGCCAGTTCCTTTCCAGTGGCTACCAAGGGAACCTAGGGTGACTGGCTCAGTCTTATATCTGTAACTTTTAGATGTCTGAAGGTAGGAGACATAAGCTGTTCTTTCTTATCATAACATTTTCTGAGGGTATGAATAATTAATTCCTTTCAGAAAATATTACCTTGAAGACAATAGTGTTTTGACTGAGACCCAAAATGTTAAAGACAATTCAGTGTACATATATTTGGAATATTATATGCTGCTCTGGCAGAATCTTGGGAGATTTGATGAAGCAAGCAGAGTGATCACTGGTGCTCACAGGAGCACTACGTGTTCTTTTTGGCACATGTAACCAAGATTTAATACAGAAAGTTTTAAAATAAAAATGTTTTAATGGAATTAATCACACAATTTTAGAAATCTACAGTGGAGACATCTACATGTGCTGTAGCCTTTGTAGGCTCTTTTTCTAATCATGGGACATAAATAAGACCTCTAAAGGTGCAATACTTCTGACCTATTTTAAACACTGACTTTAAAATGAGATACACGATATTCTGAAAGTTTTTGGTTTTCTGCAGTGGTTTTAAAGAACGACAAGTGAGTGTGATTACTCAGGTACAGATAACAATTGTATTTCTCTGTTATTCATGGAAGGATCAGGTGAAAACAGTATCAAATGGCTCCAAGTGGCCAAAAAGTTGTGCTGAAAATGTAGTCTCAAAACTGTTTGGTGACCCTCAGCTCTTTCGTGTTGCATAATG
Organism: Pedionomus torquatus; assembly: GCA_013398155.1. Taxonomy (NCBI): domain Eukaryota; kingdom Metazoa; phylum Chordata; class Aves; order Charadriiformes; family Pedionomidae; genus Pedionomus; species Pedionomus torquatus. The sequence goes on along the minus strand of VZRU01009810.1, from coordinate 530,625 downwards.
CTAATGTGTCGCTGTGACATCATTTAGCAGCTGTGACATTGTACAGATATTTATGGCTCAAATGTGACATTGATTGATGATAAAGTCAATTTCGGTTGTGTAGAGACAATTATTCTACAGTTACCTATGATATCATTTTTTTTTTAAAAAAAAAGAGCTTAGAACTAATCTACAATGAGGTAGAAAATTAGCAACAGTGAGTTGCTGAGAACATTTTGTTCACATCTCAAGATTTTGAATACAGCTACACATCATCATTAATACTTTTATTTATAATTTTTTCATTACATTTTTTTACAGTCTGCTTTGTCATTTTGCAGACCAAAAATACTTCCCCTATGAAAGCTTTTTTTTCAGTGCTATATATTTCTCCTTATTCTGTCGAGGTTATTATGCTATATTTCTTCTTCCTGAATTTGAAGAACATACTGCTTTTATTGTTCTAAAATCTTTCATGAGCCTGAAATGGATAAGAATATTGCCACAGTATTATTTTCTTTTGTTTGTTTAAATTCGGCTCATGTAGCTATATAAATATATTTATGAAAAAAAAGATTTCTTTTCTTTATCTCTCAAAAGGATATTGCTTTGTAAGCATATAGTTAATTTTACCTTCCATTTCCAGATCTTTTTCTTTTTACTTCTGTATGTATTTACCACAACCAATTGCCCAGTCTCTTCTAGTCACCATATAGTCTTTTTCAGAATGGCAATATTCCTACACTTTTTTAATCATCAAAAATATAATCCTGTCTGTGTTTGTACATGTGCTAAGAAAACTCTGCCAGGACAGAAAAATGTTATGAGAAAAATATAATAAATAAAGCAGTGATTTTATTTCTCCTTTTTACAGTAGGATTTAAGTATCTTTTTGTGTTTGAGTATTAGTTGTTTTAATATTATATTTCTGTTTTGCTAAGATGAAGAGTGCCAAGCAGCTTTGCCTTTCATACTCTGCAAATTACTGTGTATAGGTTCTAGTGTCACAATACATAACAATAAAGTGACAGTAAGAGAGAATATGGTCTGGAATCACTTGTGAGGTCCAATACCACTCACTAAATGAAAGTGAGCAAGAGCCTGTTAGAGATGGTGACATGTGACAGTCCAGCCTTTCTCCAATTTACTAATTTCTAGGAAAAAAAATGCCAAGGGACAAGAAAAGATTTTCATTTTCAGTGATACAAAACAAAATGTAGTGGATTATATCAACTGCTGAGTGACACTCATTTTTACTTTCTTGTTGTTATTTATATCACTCCACTGATTTACAGACAAGTTACAAAAAATTACCTGACCAGTGATCTGTGGATAATGCAAACAAATCCTTTCCTGTTTTTGCTAGGAAGAGCATTAGGCCACAATGTAGAATGAGATTGAAGAATGGGAGAGCCATTTTTTATCTGTTTGGATTTATTATTTTTTTTGCATGCCTGGAGATTAAGGAACTAATGATGTGGTGCAAACAGAGTGAGCACTGAAAAAGAACTCCACCATATGTGGAAATATATCCCAAAATCACACAATTCATCACTTGTTTATTCTAGTTTGATGCCTTAATTTCGAGTTGTTATGTTTTACAGGTGCCCTCACATATATGAGGGGAGAAGTGGCTGTTGGGCAGTGAGGTGACCAGCACTCAACTGTCCGCCATCGTGACCTGGGCTGGTGGTAAATGGATGCCTCGGTGGATCACCTCAGGTGAGCCCAGCCCCATAGCCATGCTCATGGCATTCCTGAAGCACACCCAGGTTATGGCCTTCTCTGAAGAACAGTAACTGGGGTCACTTCCACTGAGATGCAGGGCCAGAAGAAAGGTGTCCCTTCAGCAGTATTCAGCCAGGTAGCTCCCAGTTCAAACATCTTGCAGTTTAGGGAGAAAATACAAAACCTAATGTCATTTTTTTTTCTCTGCTTAGTAATTAAACTCCACCTTCCTCCTGAGACTTTCCTCCTGAAAAAGTCCTGAGACTTTCCAGTTTTTGGGTGAGGGAAAAGCCATGACAGCTTGACTTGTCATGGATGTTTCCCAACACTGCACCTACACCAATGTACAACAAGACATGATATTCCTGGACCAGATAGAGACAATTTAGAAAACTGAGCTTTCCAGGTGGGTGGATGGGACATGTTGCTGATAAAAAGAGACTTGCACTCAAATCCTTGAGCCCTGATCTGTTTATGTATTTTTACACTGCATGGTAATTGGATTAGAAAATCAGAAACAGACTGACAATCACAAGAACTCAATTTCCTCCACATCCAAGCAGTGTGCTCTCAAAACCAGACTGCTGAGTTATCCTTCTCTCTCATTCTCCACCTGCCACCACATCTTGCATTTCTTTTCATGTAGTCATCCGGTTGCACTTGAAAGCCAAATGTTGCACTTGCCTAGACAAAAATGCAGAGGTGAATTTCCTTGGGGTGAGTTGCAAATTCAGCACAGGTCCCTCACTGTTTGGGCAAGTGCACATAGCCACTCTGAGTAGTGTATACAGTCAGAGAGCGCCACTGACATCTACTCTTTAATGAATACAAGCCTCCTCAGTTAAACCTCCAGACATTCAGGAATGGGTCTATCTTCTGATCCTAGATTGACAAGAGGCGTCTTGTCTCTGAGGATGGAGGTCTGCGTCCATAAATATGTATGGAGTGTTTTCTATTGACTAGCTTTACACAGCTCCTTAACAAATGCAAAACGGTTTTGTAGATTATCTTTCTCAGCCTCTTTCTAGGCATTGCAAAACAGCCTCTGAGAATGCTTGAGTCAGGATCTATGACCCACTCTGTGAGGGTCAGGTGACTCTATCTGGGATGAAGTGAGAGAGCTCAGGTCATCTTGTTCTAGAGACGCTAACCAGCACCGCACTGGTAAGTGCTTTAGATTCCTCTAAGCAACTGTAATATTTCTCTCTTTGCATCACAGAGAACAGAAGGATACAAGTACAATTCCCCTGAAGGGGGTAAACACTCAAATCATACTGTGATTCATACTAATTATAGTTATTTTATGTATATATATATATATATATATTTGCATATATGTATGTTTCACAGGGCTATCAGCCTAACTCCAGTGATTCCTAAATCTCTTGATTCTGATTGCAGTACATTTCTGGCACTCAGTATTATATGCCTTCACCATCCATAAATGTGTTAAAGGAAAATAAAAGTATTTTTTACTGTATCAGCTTGGTAATAATACTGGGTTTAATTGACCTCTCTGCAGCAGAATTTCTAATTCTGAAATAAAAAGTGAAAAGTCAGAGATCTTAAATTTTCTGTTAATAGATTTTAATGAATCACCCTGAAATAGCTGGCTCAAACAAGTCAGAACACTGTCAGCCAGCTCAGTTTGCCAAGAATCCATTTCTTTTCTAAGAGATAGATGAGGTTCCTCAGTGTGGAGAATGCAGAGTGCTAGCGTTATGCCCTTTTATTTTAGAGTTGATTTATTCCAGTTGTGATGAAAGGTCACAAATTTCAGTGTTCCTTTCTTTGCTTCCTTCAATTCTTACAAATGAAACTCTCTTGAGTAGGTCTAATAAGACATCTGAAAGTACACTTTGTGTCAGTCAGTTCTCCTACCATTATCTTTGTTATTCAAATGACCATTATTAAGACATATTTGAATTTTTGGCATATGTTATATCTATTTTTTAAAGTCTGATCTAGTGTCTAGTGAGTTAATATAAAACTTCTGGATCACTACACTGGGTTCTGAATCAATCCCTGTATTACTTATCATCCTTAATCTTCTTCAACATACCCCTTGCATGTTGATCTTGGCATTCCAGTGAATTCCTAGGGAAAAAGTATACTAGTTCAAAAAGTGTCTTTCTGCCATCTAAGTGACACTGGCTAATATGATGCTATGATGCTGTATTCTGCAAATGACAGGTGGTCTTAGTTCTGGAACAAAATTAAATTAAAATTCTTGTTATTGATCATTAAAAACTTTGATACTTCTGTTTAGATGTCAGGGAGAATTTATTTGAAATACTAAATCCAGTTGTATTCTTTATCCTAAAGAATGGAATTATAGATGGTGATAATTAAGATGATAAAAGGTAGGTTATAAAACTATTTTCAGAGCTATCCAGAGATCAAAAGGATCACATAAAATTATTCTACATTATAATCTTATTTAACTTCATAGTGATGAGCAGAGGAAAGCACTGGGGGATGGAAGACCCAGAAGACTCTTACTGGGTTTTATTAGGGGTTCTCAGGGTTTCAAAAAGACTGTTTATTATAATATAAATTTCTGGACTGAGGCTTAGTGTGAGACCAAACATATGTAAAATAATGGGACAAAAAATTATGGGTCAAAAGAAGATGCCGTAGGAAACCAATTCAAGTGGGAAATTTCCCCTTTGTCTTAAGTGTTTCAGAAAGGGTTATCTAAATAATAGAATCCCATGATATGGCATTGTCTTTAGCCTACCTAGATTCATTCTTATCTCTCTACTTCTAGATATTCTGCAGTGATTTATTTCCTGAGCATTTGTTCTAAGGTCTGTAAAACAGGGATAATGCAAATTGCAATTGCAACGTTAGCAGCCACAGAGGTGAAAATGCGGTTTTTGCTGCACAGGGTACAGGTCCAGTAAATAGTAAATGAGATAATCAAATGGTGCAGATATTTAAGTGATAGTACTGCAGAGAACAATTGACCAAATTAATGTAAAAAAATCTGTTCGTAGGCCACTACTTTAAGTTTTGAATATTTGAAATAATAGTCCTATTACGCTGCTCTGGAGAGATGATCAAGGAGACCCAGGCCTTGGAGAGTCTTCAGGAGCTGACTGAGCGATCCTGTTGCTTCAGAGTCAGCTCAGCCTGTGTAATTTCTGACAGTTGTTTAACTCTTTTCAAGGCCTCCAGTAATGGAGACTTTACAGTCTTCTCAGACACAGGTTTTCTATGTTTATCATTAGAAATACACGTCGAGAAATCTATGTCAAAATTATGTCTATGTCTCTTCAGTTTAAGATGATTCTTTATGTTCAATTCAATAGCTGTACTTAATTCAATTCTTGCTCAGTTCTACTTAACTTCTGACTTGAAGACTATTATGTTCCTCCTCAGCTTTTAGGCTAAACAAATACATTTCTGTCACATGTTATACCATATAGGCATTTGATCATTCCTTTCAGACTACCACCAATTAGTCCACCTTTTTGAGATATGGCACTGAAATTGTATTGCTTCTAAGACCTTGCCAGGACTGTATTTATCCATATTTTTGTTCAGTATCAAGGCATTCCTTGTTGCTAGACCAAGAAAGGAAAAAGAATCATACACTTTACTAAGATCATCATTGGTGCAACTTGTACAACTCTTGCTAAAAAGTGTTTTTCTCTTTCTAAACTCTTTGTAATAACCATATAAAGTACACATAGTTTTATTAATTCCTTCATGTTTTATGATTTACCTGAAATAATCCCAAATTCTAACATTGAGACATTTCCTATTAAAACAAGGAAGGGCATACAGACACTTTTGTTCACAGTACACAGAAATCCAGGATGTGTTTCATGTAAGTGAAGTAAAAATCCAGCAATTTAAACTCTAACTGCGCCTTTACTATGATATTCATAGTTTTTTTATTATTTTTAATAGAATTCTTTTTGCTAGAATTTGGTTTCAAAATGTAAGTTATTTAACAGATATAATTAGGTTGCTAAGCATTAACAGTTAATTATCATATTAATAAACAGTTATTACTCTCGTTCTATACTGAACCCCGCCAAAGCAGCATTATTATGCATGCATTGCTCTTAGGCAACGTAATTGTCCTTAAAGGAAATCATTACAATTTAAATGAAATTGGGAGCTACTGGTTAGGGAAGGCCGTAGGGCATGCACAATACATACTAAGCAAGGAACTGTAATTTCCCCAAATCACATCTTTTCAGTAATTTCACATCACAGGGCTATCTTTGTATAGTTAAGCGGAAAACAGTTTATTTGTGCCTTGCAATTTTACAAGGGCATTATTTAACCAAGGACAAGCCAGTCCCCCAAACGGAAGGCAATGTAGAGTCACTACATCATATTATTTAATATGGGTTAGTAAACTATGACCATAATTTAAAATTTGCTTTATTTCAGACTGTAATCTAAGGAATGGATCTGCTGTGGCACTGGCACATGCTGCCCAAGCAATGTGAATCATGGACTGAAGGCTACAAGTACCCTGAATGACATTCAATGGAAAATATACTTCTGTGTAGAAATAACTGCTTGTCTTTTTGCTGATTAGATTTTTGCTTGCTTTTGCATGCTCTTTCTCTATGTTTAACAGATACACTAAAGAGTTGTTTTCCTCTGACATCTTTTTATTATATAAAGGTTAATTATTTGACTTAATCTCTTTGTCATCTGTTAAAATACAAGGAGTTTGAACATTCATTCCTGGAATGTTCTTAGTCTGATAACTAATTAATGGTTTACAATGCCATAAACATTTCCTTAGTTTAAGTGAATGACTCACATTTACAAAAAAGGTTATATCATGTGTGGGTGCTAAGGAATTTTCAGATGAATTAGCCAATAGCTCAAGATTAGCTTTATTAATAAGCATTATTTGACAAATGTGACACATGGCAAATTATATGTCTCATAAAGTACTGTAACAGAAAACAATATATAGCCTGTCTTCCTCTTTTCAGCAGCAAAACATATTAAAACTTTTTTTTTTAAAGGAGTGCCAAAATAGTAAAGAAAATTCATCTAACAAATACTAGCAACATAAGTCTGCCTTGCATTTGTTTTTTCATATTGTTTGAAACTTTTCTCTTTCTCATATATTAAGCCAAAGCAAGGTGACTCATCAATATATAGCTGAATTGTATAAATAACAAAATAGAGCAGTGACGGGGATCAAGCCCAATAGAATCATAGAATGTTTAGAGTTGGAAGGGACCTCAGAGATCATCGAATTCCAATCCCCCTGCCATGGTCATGGACATCTCCCACTAGACCAGGTTGCTCAAAGCCCCATCAAGCCTGGCCTTAAACACCTCCAGAGATGGGACATCCACAGATTCTCTGGGCAACCTGTTCCAGTGCCTCATCACCCTCACAGTAAAGAATTCCTTCCTAATATGCAATCTAAATCTCCCCTCTTCCACTTTAAAACCATTAGCCCTCGTCCTATCACTGCACTTCCTGACAAAGAGTCCCTCTCCTGCCCTCCTGTAGGCTTTCTTCAGATACTGGAAGGCTGCTATAAGGTCTCCCCGGAACCTTCTGTTTTTCAGGCTGAACAGCCCCAGCTCTCTCAGCCTGTCCTCATAGGAGAGGTGCTCCAACCCTCTAATCATCTTTGTGGCCCTCCACTGGAATATCAGAATATCAGCAAAAATCTGTCAGGGCCATTCTTTTCATACTGAGAAAACCCCACCAAATATTAATTAGACACAGTTTATAATAAAGCTAAAATAGGTCATAGTGAAGTTCAGAGGAGTGATATTTTTATGTTTACCATTTTTATGTTACCATTGAGAATATCAGATAAACTAAAACAAATTTAAACCACTTTTCTTTGACAAGAAAGACACTGTTCCATCTTTAATATAAGCTTTTAAGCATAAGATTCTTCCTTCCTTGTCCCTGGTGTCAATCTGGAATACTGGCTTGAGTCCTTGACATAAACCAGAATAGAATATGATGTCCTTGCTGCAGAGGCAGCTACTGCCTGCACCACCAGAATAAGCTTGTGTGACTTTTAAAAGTAAGTAAAAATACTCACATTGCTTTAAAAAACATTAAAAATGACATTTTTATATTGAGAGCTGCCATCAATGGCATTAATTATTTCTAGCTTTATTAGCATTTGAAGCTTTTGATTTACTGCTAGTATCTGAATTTTTGACCTTACATGAAGTTGCTGTCGTTCTGGGTTTTTACCTCATACAATTGGACTGGCTATAAAGGAAGGTCATCAAGGCTGTCAGTGAGGGGTTATGGCATTACCATAGTTGGCATGAGCTGGGGAGCAAGAACTTCTGATTAGATGTGTGCTACTGCCAAAAATGCCAGCTGAACAGAGTTCAGATTATTGCTTTGAAATAGATAATAGGCTCCTGACTGTAGAGTTGTGATTACTGTAGCACTCATATTGTGCTACTGAAATGTTTTAGTGTTAGGGATTTACAGAGAACATGTGCAGTTCACAGCACATGTTCTAAAGTCATTATTTGTGCAGAATCCGGCCACCACATTCACATTGAATTAGAAAAAGAAGGCTAGGAAGTGAATTCTGGGATTGTGGCTTGCATCAAACTTAAAGATAAATCAAAGAGCTGGGCAATAGAATCTAGTCATGTAACTGATACCACTAGAGCTACCTGATGGGATTTGATCCAAAGCTTCATTGCAGAAGGAAAGAGAAATGTTCGTCTCAGTACGTAGCAGCATGTATGGTTCGTGTCTATTTACAGCTTCCCACTTTTATAGTAATGGCTTTAGACCTGAGTAAGATGGCCATATGATAATGCAATATGCAGATAACTTAGGAATTCAGCATTTGAAGCCAGAAAACTCTCAGTAGGCAACCTTGTCAACTAGAGAGTACTCTGAAACTTCATGTGTCAGAAGGACAATCTTGGCTGAAACGTATATTATCAATACTGGGCAATAAGCTGTGGGAGATACAAAGAAAGATAGTTGATGGGTAATCATTGACTAGCAACAGCTCCTCACAATCATGAGACAGTTTCCATTGTCAAAGCATCCTGAGATGGCAACTTCCACAAATAACATTGTTCTGTTATTTGCCAGTCAATGGATCAGTCTTCCCCTCCCATTAATTTAACTTCTGCGTTAATTTTTGTGTTCACTATTACCTGTTCTTTATAAAGCCAGAATTATTACTAAAGAGTCAGGAGTTATTACTTATCAAACATAGGCGGTTAATATAATTTTTCCCCAAGTCCCAGCTGAGAGCTTCACCTAGTGTTTCCACTTGATTGCCAGTAAATACAGCTAAGTAAATAATCCCACCAGAACTATTTTACAAGTAACAATCCCTAACAAAAGGTAGTATCAGTGAAAGGGAAGTTTTTATATGGAGCAGCGTATTCTGTTTTTTAGGGGAAGATTGAAGTGCTTCTCATTTCCTGTAATAGTGCAGCACGGTAGTAGTAACTGGGACAGTATTACCAGTCTTGCATTGGAGAAGCTGCATGAAGATTGAACATAATCAATCATCATTGGTTTAGATATTACTAACATGGTTTTTACTTCTCTTCAAACACTATGAGTCAAAGGATCATGTCAATAATGACTTAGTGGATCTCAGGGCTCCCTGATGTTAGCTGGTAGTTCCCACAGAAAATTAGTGCTAATATACTTATTAACTGGTTTTAGTGAATCTTGGTGTGTAAATTCAGATTAAGCTGTACTGGTCAGCAATCTGTGCAGATATATTTCTTTTAGCCCCAACAGTTACTGAAGAAAGATAATACTAGCAATAGAACTATTTAACATACTGTGTGAAGCTATACACAAATTTACTATCTGTGAAATTTTTGAATGGGTATAAGGTAGCAGTATGGGTATTAACCCTGAGCTCTAATAATGTCTGACTGCAAGTATAAAGGATTTTGTTCCTTTAAATTTTATCAGGAACATTTCATTTCTTTGAGAACTACAGATTCTTAATAGTAAGTCTAAGTAATAATTCTCTTAAGTTTTTTCTGCATTTACATTATTTTCTTATAAGACATCATAAGTTTTTTCTGCATTTACATTATTTTCTTATAAGACATCATAATTATATTGATAATATTTCTTTAATACTAATTGAATGCTTAAATGTTTTTATTTTGCAAAGGAATTCTTTCTATTGCATTTAAGATTTTTAAATTTTTTTTTTTTGGTAAGGCTACTGCAGTAGCTTGAAGTTTATACTGCAACAAAATTTTTATGCGAAACCTCACTTTTCCATCTCTTGAATTTTAAAATCATAAAAAAACCATTCGTATTATTTTGTAGTTGAATTTCTACCATATCTGAAATTATCTGAATAGCAGTTTCCTGTTTCAATTCTAAACATCAAAACACATAGTAGACTTCTGAAAAAAAGTCTTTCAATTTTCCTTTCGGAGAGGTGAGAAAGCTGGAAAAGAGGAGAGAAAAGAAGTTTGTCTACCAATGCAGTTGATACCCATTCACACAATCAGGCAGCAGCTGATTGAAATCTAGTTTCAAACTCCACTAGGGCTTAATTGTGAGAGACAGAATGACGCATCTACTGAGGGCAAGGATGAATTTTGGGGGGCTTGTTCCTGCTACATGGTAGAAACAGCCCTCAGATAAAAACTTACTGCCAAAGAGGATTTTCTGTGATAAAACTGATTATATAAAATGCACTAGTTTAGTTAAAAATTACCAATATGTGTTGGCCAATGAATACTGTATGCTTTGTAGGTACAGCTCCTAGTGTCTTGCCAGGCTTGGAGAATGAGGGGTGATGTTTTGATAAAAGCACAGGCCATGAAAGCTGTGGAGAAAAAGCAAGGAGAATGCAGCAAAGGGGAGGAGACAGGATTAAGAAAACAAGTGGAACAGTGAAGCAGTGGGAAATTAAGAAGGGAACCTGAGAAACAAGTGGAAAGATATAACAATACATCTGTGCTATAAGATCTAATACATTTGGGCACGGCAAAACCTTAAAAGTGAAATTTTACATTTCAGAAGCATCCTTCCCTCCTTCCTTCCTTCCTTCCTTCCTTCCTTCCTCCCTCCCTCCCTCCCTCCCTCCCTCAGGTTATAAACTTTCCAGAGCAGCTGGAGGAAATCAACCTTCTGTATGCCTGAATGACTCTCTGGGCAATACAAATGAGTCATCAATGAATTTAGTGTGCAGCAGCAGAAAGATGATACTGGAACAAAATGTTCCAGTGTGTATTTGTGTAGTGTCTGGCATAATAGGCCTCTGCTCCTGACTGAGGCCTCTGGGCATTCCAGCGATGTAAATATTAACTAATAATAATAAAAGGACAAGCACATTATTTGCATCCATGTTGCCATCTGTTGTGTAGACTGAATCAATATCAAGTACATGTTTAGCTTCGTTTGCTTTTCTCTAAGCAGTACGCTTCATTTGCTGCAAAGAACCTGACAGTTTTAAAAGCTTCCTTTAAATTATTAGAAGTAACATATGGATACGGTTGCTGATTTTGCTACAATTAAAAATATATATAATGATAGTCTTGTTCTTAATAGATATTCTTTGAAGAGAGGGTGCCAGGCTGCTTACATAGCCAATAGAAGTATTTTTCTTTGATGATGCACTATAGCTAATGTACATTTTGCTTGTCTTTCACAATATATTAATAAACTCCAGCACTCAATAATTACTAGTAAGTTTGGAACGGCAGAGGAGACCACCAAGCTGGGTGTGGCTGTTGATGAGACCACTACCCCTCTCAAGCAACTGTGCAATGTTTCTTTAGTCCAGAAGGGTACACTGGGCAATCTACTCAATGCACTATGAGACTCAAAAACATTATACAAAACTTTTGAGTTTGTGTAAGGTCTAAAGTATATAAAACCAAAAGCTGCTACGTGTAATTAAAGAAAAGAAGAAAAGATCAAAAACATCCATGTCTGAAGTCTCTGCAAATTTCAGGCATTTCTTAAGGAAACTGACAGTTGATTTTGTGTTTTGGACCATACTTCTTGTTTCAGGGATAGGCATAAAAATCACTGGTTGTCACTAACAGAAATTTGTGTGCAAATCTGGTGAGTGGTTTAACCTGAGCATATGGCAAAGATATCAATGAAATTATGAATAGCAGCGTCAACACATTATTTATAATTATTCTTTACACACAGACACACAAGTAAACAAGAATTCTGCTAAGTGATAAATGAATAAATAAGGTGGAATTCTGCCCAAAGTAAACAAAGACGCAAAATAAAACATTGGCAAAAATAAGACATCACAAATAAACTGCGATTTTATATTTGACAGTTGTCGCTTAAGTTTAATTATTCATGGTAATACTTCAAAGAGCACTAGCAGACACAGTGCCAATGTTTAAAAACCGTAACGACCTAGAAAACTATAGGTCTGCTCACCTGACGTTTATCCTGAGATAAATAATTGCTGAACTTCTAATATGAGATGCAAATATTAAAAAACCCCAAATCAAACCAAAACCACTACCCAGCTTAAATAGAGTGATATCATTAACACCAATCCACGTAGATTTAGAGTTAAAGGAGTCTTTCCAGCTAGCCTGTTACCCACATTTTGTGATTTTGGATGTTCAGCTGATAAAGGTAAGAGTGTTACATAATTTGTTTAGGTTTATTTGTGAAGCAGTTATTAGCTCATGGGGTCTTTTAGTTAGGAGATCAGGAACAGTAATTGTACTGGGTTTGGCCAGTATGGACTTAATTTTCTTCATAGAAACCCCTCTGGTACTGTTTTTCAGATTTCTGACCAAAACAGTATTGATGACGCATGCATGTTTTAACTGTCTCTGAGCAGGGCTTGCTTTTCTGTTTCTCACACAGCCCCACCAGCAAGTAGGCCATGAGTGCAGAAAAAGTTGGGAGGGCACACAGCTGGGACAGCTGACCCCAACTGATCAAAGTGATATTCCATGCCTAGGCTCAGGAATAAAAGCTGGAAAACGAAGGTGGAAGGAGGGGACAATTGGACTTAGAGTGTTTGTCTTCCCTGGTTTCTTGACAGTAGCTGAGCACCTGCCACTATGCGAAGTAGTGAATGAATTCCTTCTTTTTGCTTGTGTATGCATTTTTGCTTCACTTGTTAAAACATCTTTATCTTGACCTACGAGTTGTCTTGCTTTTTCCCTTCCAGTTCTCTTTCCATCCCACTGGGAGGGAGGGAGTGACTGTGTGGGGCTTAATTGGGATTAAACCACAATATATAGCATGATACACATTAAATGCAACAAAAATTTGGGAGGACTTAGAAAGTGATTTTAAGAAATTAGTCTAATTAGTGAAATGCCATCAGCAAAACACAGCATTACTAGTACTTATCAACCACTGATTCTCTTTTAGACCATTTGAAACAGTTTTCTCCAAGACAGTGTCTGGGGATGGTGAGAGAGATGTGTCTCTTTCAAGGTTCCATTAGAAAAAAAGGCTGTACAAATGGGACTTAAACTGGTCCTGTTGCTGTCCTCATTTCTCCAAGAGGACAGCTGGATTTTCACTCTCAATTACTTGTGTTTGTCCTCGGGTCACGCTCAGGGCATTCAACACAAACTACAAAATGTTTCATGGTATAAAATCATTATTCTCACTGCCCAAAAAATGGTCCTCACATAATTTCAGACACTTGACCTGATGTTTTCTTCTAAGTGGCAGTGCTGATTATGCCTTGGGGTTGGAGAGATACCATAGGCTGTGAATGTAGCCTATCTGCTACACAGGGCTAGATTTAAACAGTCTTGGTGTTAGTCCATAAAACTTTGCTTGAGGAACAGAGATCTGTCCATGTCCACCTGATGTATAGATATGGTTTTGGATTTTTGCACCCATCTGTTTCACGTTACTATTCCAATATGGAAAAAAACATTACTGATTACCAGGAAGTATTAAATAATGGAAAGACAGACATGTTGCTAGAAAATTACATGAATGTTTCTAAACTAGAAGCAAGCAAACAAACTTGTGTTTTAGTACATCCAAATGTGTGGTCCCACATGGAATAAATTGGAAGATCAGAAATTATATTGCAGCGCTATGTAAGTGGGAAAAATAAATTCAGTTATCAGAGTGTTCATCAGCTGCATGTAAACTCCCATTAATACACTTGAACTGAAAGAACTGATCTGAATATTGCATATACAATCAGGACAATACTGAGATAGTTTCAGGACTGCACTCTACATTCAGCAATGCTGGAGTCTGTTCCTACTGACTAAATTTCAGAAGATAGGTGATTACGGTCATCACTTCTTGCTTTATAAAATAAGATGTTATAAAATTCTGTAAAAGTAAAAACTTTTTAGAAATATTCTGAAAGTTAAATCACTGTGACGTGGTTGTTAGAAACCTAGAAACTGGTGGAATTGGCTGAAATTTGTATGCAAACTGTTATGAATGGCATAACAAAAAATAAACATGTTATGAAGGTTTCTGTTGCTATGTATATTTTACACCTGATTGGTAAATTATTTTTGAGTCATATGTATAAATTAATCTGTTATATATATCTCCTCCCACATGGTCAGAAATTTTTCCCAAATCATTGTCCAACTTGGTGCTTTCCAAGACAGCTTCTCATTACTTTCTCATATAAGATAGACCCACATAAGGGCAGGGCAGATTTATTGTACTGTAGGGGATGGAAAAGGTGAATTAATGGACATTCTACACCATTAATGTCTGTAGGGAAAGTCCAAAAATTATTCATAAGGTAGTCTAAATTAGAGTCCTTCCCATTAAACTCACTTGGAATCTTTTTTACTTGCTTTCATTCTGCTAATGTATAAAGGACTATAAATTGGTACAATCATTACGCCAGGAGGCAAGAAAAAGGTGGGAGCCTATTTGACCTGTGTTATGATCAGGGTCCTTGGTGTGCAAATTCATGCTAATAAGCTTTCTTCTGTCCACTTTAATGGAAATTCACAACTGTTTATCTGTACAAAAAGTGCTTATATGTAAAATAAATGCAGTTTGTTGGTACAAAGCTTAAGCTGGCATAACTTTCTAACGTATCACATAAAAGTCATTTTGTAGGCCTGAAAAGATCATCTAAATCATCTCACCACACTTAACACAGGCCATGGGACACTTTAAATTAATTTTTGATTCAACTGTAAGAGATATAACTGAAAGAATAAAGTGACAGTTATTTTTTAATGATTTTCAGCCCCATGCACACTTTCACAGTGAAAATGCAAAATCCAAAATTAAACTCTCTGACAATAAAACTTTCTTTGCTCAGATAGCTTTCCTGAATAATCAACTTTTTGTAAACTATGTGCTGAAAAGTAAATAACTGGAACATAGACTTTTAAGAGAGAAATACGCAATCATATTTTAAAAGTTCCACTGAGAAAAGAAAACACCAAACATAAAGCCTGGGAAAAATTAATTATTAAAGCAATGCTAATTTCCACAGTACTAGCAGAACCTAAGGACAAGTCAGTAAGGATATATGTAAGAGAGTTTGATGTATCTTTATATGCCTTTTTGAAGCTTGCCCTATAATTACCAACTACAGCCTGTTGAATTTCTCTGGTGAAAGATGGAAAACATCTATTCTTATGCTGGAGGATTTTTCCTTTTTTTCAGTTCATGGAGAAACCAATTCTGGGATGAATTAAAGAAGGAACAATACCTCAATACTGAAAGGCTATACTATGTTTTCTACTGTTCTCTTGCATTGGTATGGGTATGAATCTTACCCACTGACTGACTACATGTATGATTGTGTTTAGTTGGAGCATAATTCAGTAAAATATTTTTTTCCTCAGAATTACAGTATTCCAGGAACGCTGTTTCTTTAAAACTGGAGAAAAAGCAGAAATCGTCGGTATCTTGTTCACATCTCCAGCCAGAGCACTTAGCATTGAAAAGCATGACCTATAGACCAGACTTTGCAATGGGGGATTTTATGTTTATTTGTTGCCAAGGTGGCTTGTTCTGATGCTACATCTTGACAGCAGTCATTTAAGATGGACAAGGGGCAGGGAGCATCTGTTGTTTATAAAACAAAGGAAATGCAACAGAGAATGACTTCAGGGACGGCATGTGAAGCAGAGTAATATCCCTCACTGCAGAGATAGTGGAAGATGGGACCTTATGGCAGAATAGGTATTCAACAGGATAATACCGAAAATACTTAGGGAAAAGAGTACAGAATATGGCTATGAGTCAGGCAAAACACAGACCCAAAACAAATGCAGTACCATGCTGCTGGCAGGGAAAGAGACCTGCAGTGTTTGCCTACTAAATAAGAATACATTATGAAAAATATATGTACTAGAGAAAGTCTACTATTTTATTTTTCATTGTAGCTATGACAGTGTATGGCTAGGTATATGGTAAGTTAAAAAAGACATGGTCTATCTGGTCAAACTATTTGTTTAGATTTCCCACTTAATTAGTATAGGTGCTGATTGTAATTTGAGTAAATCTC
This sequence comes from Pedionomus torquatus, assembly GCA_013398155.1. Taxonomy (NCBI): domain Eukaryota; kingdom Metazoa; phylum Chordata; class Aves; order Charadriiformes; family Pedionomidae; genus Pedionomus; species Pedionomus torquatus. The sequence continues at coordinate 514,478 of VZRU01009810.1, read as the reverse complement.
AAGCGAACAAAAGGTTTAGTGAAACAACGGTAAACAGAGCATACTGCAGACTTGACTTTCTGCCTTGATTTCAGCCCTGCCTCATCATTCTAGACCAGACGAGAAATTGCTGGGCTAGGTCTGATCCTGCTTGCTGTCTCCAGACATGACCCTGAACCTAGCTTGTTGATGACATCCCAGCTTGACCTTGCACGTTCCCCATCCCTACAGATTTGTCTGGGGATATGGACCCTTGGCTGATCCTGGCTAGCACTAGCAGACCTGCCCTGATGGTCTAAAACCAGGCATTTCCAACTTTGGAGAGTGTGTGTATGATAAGAGCAAAAGGATTTTGAAAATTCTACTGCAGTGATAGCCTGCCTGCAAATCTCTCAAGAGAAGATATTGAAGTGATAAGGATAAAAGGGCTGAAAGGGGAACCAAGTCACAGCAACTTTAAAGTTGTGACTATAGCTACAAAATGGAAAGTGAGCAAAAGTTGGAGATTTTGTAAGCACATCAGATGGAAGCAACAGTAGCTGCCTTCTTTCTGTACAATGCATGCCAAGGAATGACCTGTCTCAAACCCATCACCCTTTTACTAAACTTGTGTCTAGCAGTTGCAGAAATGCATATGGGGTAAAAAAAAGTTGGGTCCTCTTTATGGGTTACATTAAAGAAAAATGCCACAGACATCAGAATTACAAAAATGGAGCATCATGAATGGGCTATTTCCCCTTTATGGTCAACTACAGGTGTAACAGATGAAGGAATTCAACCTTGTGTATGCTTGAATGAGACCATGCGCAATACAAATGAGTGATTTGTCAAATCAAAATGGGTTCAGCATGCTGCAAAAGGGTAATAGGCTTGAAAAGCTATAGGCACATGTAAACATAATAACATCTCAATAGCCTTCTATGGAAAGCTTCATTACCATCATGAAATATTCCAAGGAGCACAGAACAGGTAAATGGTTTTACTATCTGTTTTGATCTTTCCTGCTGAAGTAGCTTTCATAGAAAGAATATGCAACATGTAGTAAATCACTTTGAAATGAGATAGAGGAGAGCTTATGAGAGCTCTGCCAAAGGGCTGTCACATCTGCT
>VZRU01009810.1:484509-513274 GCA_013398155.1 Pedionomus torquatus | reverse complement strand
CCAAAGGGCGTTCACATCTGCTAGTGAAAAAAAAAAAAAAAAAAGGCCAAATTACACCTCTAAAAATACTGTTCCAAGGACTCCTGGCCAAGGGGTGAGGCTGACCTCTATGCTGCTACAGAGAGCTTTTTACAGAAAAGGTTGCTCAGCATATATCCAAGTGCTTTAGAGAAAGAAGGAGAAAATAAGGAGGCATCAGAGCTCATCCCAAAATGTTAAAGACTACCCAGAAAAAAAGGGTTTAAGAGAGAAATTAATATCAGTCCTTTTTTTTTTTTTAATATTGGCAGTATTTTGTTTGGGGGCTTTTTGGGTGGGATGGAGGGAGAAATGGGTTAATCCTTTTTGTTGGTTTGGTTTCCAATTCTAGAAGAGTACCTTAACAAAAAATAATGTAGCTATTAAATGTCTTCCATAATTTTTGTTGGCATTTTGGTGAAAACTTGCTGCTAGAAATGTTTATTGCTCACATAGCAAATATCTGAAAGAGTAAATTATAAATTTTTAATCTAAGATATTTCCACCAGATACCTGACTTTATTTGCATTTATCCATTCATTGAAAAAAAAAATATATGGCAAGAAAAATAACATTGCATTTGAATAAACTGTTTAAATGAACAATTTAAAATCCAGGGTATGGAGAAAAAATACGTGGCTAGTAGTCACAGGTAATATATACATAGGTGAGAATATATTAAGCTACTTGACACACAGAAAAAAGACTAAATGTTATTAAATTATACACTGTGAATAATTTGCTCTTCCGCATTCCCCTAAGTCATTATTATTTTGATCTGATCATACAGTGCCAACAGAGGCTACAGTGCCAGAGGAGTGTCTCATCCTGAAAAAAGAAGGGAGGTTGCTATTATCTTAGTGGCAAGCATTGAAGTAGGAGGAATGTCTACTGACAAACAGGAATTTTATATCACTCACAGCACTCAGTAAGAAGAGGCTATCTGTATTTAGGACTGATATGCAGAGACTGTACCTCATTAAAAGAAAGGGTTTTTTCAGTTGGGAAGGTCATCTTTTACCTACATGCTTAATGGATGCATGGAGACACAAGGTTTGAATATATGGCAGCAAAGGGAGGAGAGAAAATACAGTTCCTATGTCACAAAACCTTACAAGGTTTAAAAAAAAAAAACAGAAAATCCACAAAACTCTTGTACATTGATGTAAAACATCATAAGTTATAATAATCACTATCTCCTTGAATTCCTATTACCCTCTAAAGTTTGGTACCAGCTCTGGTGGGATTAAACTTTTCCTCATATCATCATGGAAAAGAAATCACTTAATAAGACTGAATTCAAAAGAAAAGGATGCATGTTGAAAGGATAATTAGCTATTACCTATCCCATGTACGTTTTCCCCAGATACACAGGGGAATATGTACTCCTAAACTTCTCTTAGCTTGAATATGTTTCCTCACTGCCCGCTGTGAGTACATCTCTGGTGTTAATCAGTTTCAGTTCCAAGTTCCCTCTGGTGTGCAGGTCCCCTGCTGCTCCAGATTGCATGAATGGTAATTCATGCTGAAGCTCACAAAGCGTCAAGCTGCTAACCTCCAAACATATCCAGAAAAAAATTTTAAAAGGTGTGGTAGACAAGTGAAGCAGGTTATTTCCTCCCTTTAGTATTATCCTGACCTCGTACATGCTCTAACTCTACACTCCTGGGCATCCAATATATGGCTTCACTTTCATGTTATAATCACTTCGGTGAGCTGCATCAGAGCTCTCACATTATTCACTTTGTCTTGGGGAGAAAGAAAAAAAGAAAAAAAAAAAAAAAAAAAAAGGATTATTACACCTTGCCTACATGAGTCTCAGAAAAGATCCAGCACTGATTTCTATTGTATTGTGGTTATGATCATACTGCCTCAGTGAACTAGTGCTCAGCAGTGTGTTCTCTACCTCTTGGTCTGCAGGCAGGGAGCACTCCCTGGGGTGTGTGCATTTAGCAGTGTAGATATAACCTCTGGCACCCTTTCAGGGCACAGGTCTCTCTCTGTTTTTGCTTCTCGTAAGCAGGATGCAACATTGCTTGGTGTCATGGCTCCTGCTCAGCCTCTGCTGTCATTAAACATAACAGTACATTCTGGGTTTACAGTCAATGTTCAGGGACACATATAAACATGTCAAGCTCTGCTAATGGAAGACCAGATCACGTAAAACAATAAATATCACAAATGCTTCTCTATCTCAGTTTTATCATGACTGGTGAGCATCCTTAGGTTCTGGGAAAAAAGCTTGTAAAAGAGCCCAAGATCCTTCTATGTGTTCTTCTGGCATACAGTATTGCCTTTGGGCCGTGAAATATCTTCACATTTTTGAGGCAGGATTAATCCCTTCAGTTTCTCTCACTACATGAACTCCATACATGAACTGACTAACTCAGGAAAAATTCTCATGTAGATAATGGAAAGAAACCTGCATGCCCTTGTACCACTGATGCATTGGTTGTTGAGGATGAGAGTTGATGTCTAGAGAAAACTCCTGTGCTCTTCATCCTACAGATAGCTGGTGGACAAGAACTATAAGGTTTATTATGGAGTGTGCCCATCCTGGAGATAAGAGTCTCAGCAAACCTTTCTGCTATAACTGTCAACCCACTTTTTCAGATAATTCTTAGACAAGTTACCAAAGCCTTTACAGGGTAATCTGTTACCAAGTAATGATATCTTTCACACGCAAACTTAAAAGAAAAATATTCTGGGTTGCATGCATCTCTTTGTTGAACATTATCCCATTTAAGTCATCAAAGTTTAATGATTCTTGTTGTCTGCACTGTGATAAAAGCAAGAATTTCTCATAACACCACCTGTGGGATTTAGCTCAATGCTGAGCTGAAAGTCAGCAGAAAAGACAAGCAAGGCCCAGGTTCAAAGTGATGTTTTCAACCTGACACTTAGCGCTAGCAATATGTACTAGCACTGAATTTGAAACATAGCCCATAAACTGTAAATAGACCAATTTCTTAACATCCTCATATATTCACTAGTAAAGCTATCTAATATTTGTGTAATGCGTTATGTTGGAGCATATATGCTTTTATTTTGAAAATCAGATGTATAAAATTAACATTAGAACTCAGGGATGGGTCAGTCACTTTTGAACATTTTGAATTCTCTGAATACTTGTAGATATTTTTTCTCTCTATGATTCTTATATAAGAAATCTGTAACTAGCTATTATGTCCTAATATTTCAAGTATAGGGTTCAATCTGTCACCTGTTGAAGTAGGCAAGAATGTCTAGGGTAAAAACAGGTATCTCATTAAGGAGATTAAATGAAAAATTAGAAATAACCTTTAAAGCAAGAAATACCAGTTTAACATCTTTCTTTCCCTCTGCTCTCCATGACTGTAATTCACACTGATTTCCTTAAGTTACCAGTCGGTATTTCACAAGAAGTGCCTTGAAAGAGAGAAAGGTATCATGTACCAGGTAGCATGTTACTCCTGCTGTGGCACTTCCTTTTTATCCACTCTCTGCTATATATGGCTCAATTATAATTTCTGAGGCTAAACTGTATCAGGAGATGGAAAACTAGAAACAACTTTCATTTGTAATTTCTATAAGACATAATATCTTCTGAAAACAGAAAGTGGAAGTATGTGCTGCTGAGAAGCTTTGCTCTGTATTTAGAGTATGACAAGTGTCCTCTCAGGAGCTTAGTCTGACAATCACTGTATAAACAGAATGCTATTTTTTTATTAATCAGGTTCAGACTTCAGCAATGAAATGCAGAGCAGCACAGTTCTGTGTCTGCCTGCAAAAAGGCTTTTTAATCAGCATCGATAGCCAGGTATCTCCTCGTCCTTCTTCAGACATAGAATTTCACATTCCTTGGTATTGGTGCCAGATTTGTTCCTCAGATTCAGCTCTAGTTCAAGCACTTCATCAAAGCTTCAGCCCTTTGAACTGACAGGTTTTTTCAGATTCACAGTGCAGATGCAATGATAGAACTGAAAACCTGGACAAAGCTATTTCTGGGTATTAGAGATGAAATGTATAACCTTTAGAACAGATCTTACATGTTAACATCTGGAGGTCAAGTAGTAGGGTCATAGGATGGAAAAAGACCTGGAAATAATCCAGTTCAAACCCTATGAATTGTGGTAAGTGTCCCATACAGGCTCTACAGAACATCTACTTTCTAAGACTTTGTGTATCACAGACCACATAGCACTTTCTAGCATCTTATTACAAAGTGAACATTAACAATAAAAGATCAAATGTCTCAACCATACAGTACTTCAGAAAGAAAGCAGAATCTCTATCCATGTCAGGGATTCCTGCAGCTAGAAGAAATTTGACAGGCAGAATTTTCACCATGGGCTTTTACCCGCATATACCCTGCATGTAGCACTTCCATTACATAAGCTCCTCAGTTTATACTTCTCTTAAAGTGGCTTATTATTTAGATGCTATACAAGGAAATTACTTCCTTTGGATTGGGAAAGAAATCCCCTTCACAGGAAAAATTGCTAAATGCCTCCCAGACGTGTAAGAAAAGGCAAAAATGATAGGTCGTTTGAGGCAGGGTTTATGGTTACAGCTTAGTGAGATTATTAGTTCTCTGAATGAAGAGTTGTCTACCCTATATTTCTTTGCTTTCATTTAATGTACAGATGAAAAACCCCATAGACAAAATGAAATGTATTAGGTTGCTCATGCCAAATAACAAAAGGAGAGGGATTTAATAAACTTTTTAACATCTGCCAAACATGTTATTTTAAAGAATCACAGTTTCTTGGTCTATCTTTACTGTTCTCCAATCAGATATTCAGTACCAGTAGATTTGTTTGTCGGAGAGGATTTTAAAGGAAAAATAGAGCTTGTGTTCTCTGTCAGCTTAACAAATAAAATCTGTATGCTGTGGATAGTAATCATTAAAAGGATTAGTCATTAAAAATTGATCTGAGATGGTTTTTCTTTGTTAGTCTTTTGATAGGAAATAGTAATTAGAATTATTTGAAGAAAGATGAGTGATACTATGAAACATAATATACGATATTGATTTAGGAAACCATTAAAGAGCACAGAAGGAATTGCTTTTTTTTTTCTATTTTTCACACTTTCATGCAGGGTATCCCCTTAACTGAAAATAAGGTTGAATTCAGTTGATTACCAAGGAAGTATACATATCACTCACTCCACATTTAAGTGATTAAGCTACAAGAGTTGAATGGTTTATTGAATTAGAAGGGTAATTGTAAACAGGACTTCAAATCTCTGCACAAAGTTCTTTAGTGGTACAGGGAATCCGTAGACTAAATCAGCTGGTTAGTACTGATTGCTCCAGTACTCTGTTAAGTGTAGACACCTGTATCTGTATTCAAATATTGATATAGCATTATTTGCACATAAAGAGGAAGAGTAAGTTAGTAAAATTCACCCAAAGCACCTCAGACTTCAAAACTCTGCAATTACAGGAGCCTTTCTAGACCTCAAGATTTGTATCTTCACAAGAAAAATTACATCTTAAATTATTTTAAAGACTCCATCCATATGATGCATGAAATACTATGAGTTCTGGTTAGAACACAAGTATAAATACAAGGGAGAACTGTGAAATTATCTGTGTAAAACTGGATTCACGCATTGGAGCTATTAGATTGTTCACAGCTTTTTCAAATGTTAGAACCCTCATTAAAGTATCCTTGACTTAATTCTGTTTGAAAAAAAAAAAGTTGCGATTGACACTCTAATGCTGCCTTACTTAATCTTCATGTATAATTTATTCATCATACACTGCCATTGCTAAATCATTTAAGAATAAATTTTCATTGTAAGAGGAGCATCACTGTAGTAGATCATTATGTATTTCCAAGAAAATGTATTACTCTAGAGAGAGGAAAATATTTTTAGCTTTCTTATCTTCATTTTTTTTCCAGTGATCTCTTCTTCTCTCTCTTCATCTTTTGAGCTCTCATTCAGAAAAAGCTTGGCAATCACTAAGTTTAAGCATATACTTAAAATGTGGTTAATTATTTTACTAAATAGTGATATTTTCACAAGTTAAGGACTCAGAGAGCTGCCTGTGCTTGCTCTCCTTGGTGGAAAAATCACTCATCCTACCTTTATCATTTCTATATGACAGTATAGCTGTACTGAAACTGCAATGTAGGTTGGCAGACCTGTGCTAATTGTTCTCCTGGTAACACAATTTAAAACAATGAAAGAAGTCAAATGACTAGCAAACTCACCTGTTAGCCTTATGTTTATGTCTGAGTGTGGGTGACAATACTCTTACCTAATTTAAGTCACTAAGAAAATTGTGTATTTAGCTTAAGCTTGGCAGCTGGGTGGAATGCAGTTCCCAAAACATTTTATCTAGTGAAATTTTAAACATCTTGGTACACCTTGTGTGGCTTTCAGCAACATCTCCATAGGGGTCTCTTTTTGTCATGTTCGCCAGCCCCATCTTTGTCTCTCAGGTATCCTGGAACACTTGAAACAGAGCAGAGTGCTTATTTTGAAGCAAATGAACTGCGTTTTTGACTCTTCAAGGGGGATGAATTATCTCCTGGAGGTGTTATCTTTTTTCATGGGATAAATAGAGTTTGGGATGATTACATTGGACATGGTGACTAAATTTTAGGTGAATGAAGTCAGATGAAATAATTCCTTTTCCATGCCTTCCATACTAACTGCATTAATAATCAGTCTCTGCTCTGTGACATAACTATATGTTATGAGAAGTATGTGAAATACGGTACATTAAAACCTACAGTAAGGTATATAAAATATTGATATGAAGAATAGTGTGTATAATGTTATAAGTTTTGAACTGTATGCTAGTTGGAGGGTGACTTTGGTCTTCAACTTGTAGTGGCTATGTTTTGTTCCCCAATTTACAGGCTTGCAATATAGCACTTTCACTACTTCTCTCTTTCTTAGCCTCCTCAAAGTGAAAAATGAAAACATGAGATTTACATTAGAAAGTATATGAATTAACCGTGATAATAAAGATAAACCGATGTAATTTAGATATATCTGTTCCAAGAACTTTACAGAAAATACTCCATAAACTAGGGAAAGGGGATAGAAGAGCATAAACGCCTTATTTATTTTTGCTTAAAATTGTAATACTTTTTCAGACTTTCTGGTATCTATATTTTAACATTATGTTTTTGCAGTTGTGTTTTATTACTTAGTAGATGATTGTGACTTAATAGCCTAAGTGAATACATGATATTTGACCCATACCTGAAAGCTACATGATGGTGATCAAGAGTAGAAGAAAGAAATCTGAGGTGTTAATACTTTACATAAGAATGCTAAAGTTCTGAGTTTTAGGTTTTATTAATCATCCTTGAGAATAGTACAATTTCCTGGCTTTCAAATTTCTTATTTCTTGAAGAACAGTCTAATAGAAGTTTTTTTCTACACTAATGGAAAGATATAACTGAAAATTAGCGTCAATTATTTTTATGGGAATTTGGTTATTTTTAGTAAGACAAAACACAATCTAATATGTCTATTTATAACTAATTATGTCTTTTAAAGTGTTCTTATGCAGGAAGATGATCCAAAGGCCTGCTTTTCCTGAGTATCTGCTATACAAAAGCTCTGACAGCAGCCCAGCTCCTGAGAGTCTTTTAAGCTCTGCTTCTTCCCTGCCCCTGGTAGTTCTGTCTAGTCCTGTAAAGCTCATAAACTCCTCACTCCTCAGTGAAGACAGGAGAATAAACCACATGTGCTGTTTCTACAACATGCTGTTTTGGGGATATGCTGTTCTGAAATACATTAGGATAATGTAACAAACGCAAATTATCAATGATTTTACAGCCTCTCAAATCTCACAAATGCCTTGTCCAATTACCCTCAAACTTTCTAGGGAGAAAAAAAAATCACCTTCTTTCAGAACACCACACAAGAGAACTTTCTAATAGAATGGTCTGATGTTAAAATTAGATGGAAGGGCCTAATTGAGTTTATAATGGAAGGTGCTTACAACCTTAGCCATGGAATGACTATCACAGCTCCATAATACTGTCCATTTCAGAGTATCAGAAAGCTTCAGACAGACTGCCTGGCAGTGTATTCAGAAATGGAGAGCAAAAATACTAACAGAGGTCTGTGTTTATCACTGTGCTCATAATGCCACTTATTGTATATCAAGAAAAAGAACACTGCTATGTTGACTAACTAAACAATGCCCACATTTGTGTTGAAAATCTGTGAAAGTCAAGTACTTTGGGGACTGTTTACTAAAACCAGCTGAGATAGTCTGTGTTTTCAATTATATAATACATGACAAAATATGAAAAGAATCATCCTTAATTCACCTATTAATATAGTTATTTTTCAGCTTTCAGCTAAGGCACAATCACTTTTCTTAGCTGAGCCAGCTCCATATTTATATACACATATGCACATTTGCTTTCTATTGCATCTGAATGTCTTGGACAAAAACTTTGTCTATGAGAGCACATAGCTTCCCTCCTACTCCTTTATGCCTGAAGTTTGGCCTTGGGACAGCATTTTTATGCAGGTAATCAGACTTGCATTAATTTCACTTAAATTTAGACACCTAACCTAAGCGTCTGAATTATGAGCAGAGCTGCCATAAGTGATTCAGATCTCCACTGACTGTATGAGCAGCTGACAGGAATGATCTTTGTTTTGATACCTAAAACCAGCTGGGATTAATGTTATTCCATGTGCCTAGTCCTCCCAAGTCACGTGAGGAGTGAATAGGAAGAAACCAGAGTATTGACTGTTCCTCAGTGCAGTACACCAGAAAGCTATCTTGTAAAAGAAATTGCTGTTTTCTGCTGGATTACACTAGCAAAAATTTACTATCCCCTTGAATGATCTGAGGAGCATGGGTATGTATGTTAAAGCACCTCTTTCTCTCAGTGTCTTTCAGAGTTACTGACTGAGGGACACATTGCTCCTTTCTCACTTTTAAATTGAATGTCTAATATGTTTTTAGTGCAATTTTGTGGTTTCATTGTGTTTCCTTTTCCTTATTATAAAGGCAAATGGATCTGAGGAAAGATGCAATATGTGGAAGTTTAGTAACTTCTAGGTTGCTTATAACGGAGGCCATGAGTTTTACAGTTTAAAAATCTACCCAGTGGTGACTGTGAAGGTCTCTGTGTTGTAGCTGAACATTACTAGTGGGTTCTATGTGCTGCTTGTAGCTTGTGAACAACTGAACAAAAGGAGACCTCCAGTTAGCTAGATGGTTTCAGACACCACGGTGTTCCTGTAACAGAGCAGTACAAAGATTTCTTACTTCTTGGATTTCGTTAATTTTCTGGTTTACTTTTATGTACTTGATATTTTTTTTAGGCTAAATCCAAATCAGCTATAGGTAAATCAAAAATGTTTTTCTCAGTAATACCAACCAATGGGTCTATTCAACAGCAAGACGAACTGTGCCTTGAAGAGTGCCTGTTTCTCTCATTGACTATAAAGGGTGACAAATGCGTTCAGTCAAGATGTAGGTATCCGTACTGTAGAGCTATAAAACTGATTGAGGTGGGATCACATCCTTACTGAGAAACAACTGTTGGTTCAGAACTTGCGTGAGACATTTTGTTCTCCCCTCTATATCCTTGTGGGTGAGATGTGCACTGCCATGTCTGACAGAGGCTGAATGCAACTTTTGACATGAGTTCAGCTGTTTTGAAAGTCCTTATTTTTCTATGAGGTCCGAAATGCACCATTGAGTGATAGTTTCTTGACTCCCAATTATGAACTAAAATGGTTATTTTTTTCTCCTTTAGCAGGACTACATTGTGTGTGTGTGTGTGTGTGTAACAACAGAGGGGGCACTAGTGGTGCACATTTGGTAGAGTTCAGATGGTAAAAATCCTTTTTTTCCTGTTTGCAGCCTGTGTCTGTGCACTGACCATGCTGATTGTACAATTGGCACAGTTGCACCATGCCAATTCCCACACATTGGCAGGGGAAAGCTGCAGGGATAACTTCAGTGAGGGGCAATAAATGCTATGTGGCAGTGAGGAAAAAATATGACAGAAATGGCCCTGCAGACACCAAGGTGAGAGAAAAAGGAGGGGAAAAGGTGCTCCAGGCACTGGAGCAGAGATTCCCCTGCAGCCCCTGGAGAAGACCACACCAGAGCATATTTATTCACACATCAGGAATAAATGAATGAAGCTGAACATTAAAAAAGGAGAATGTTGCTTTTTTTTTTTTTTTTTTTTTTTTTTTTTTTTTTTTTTTTTTTTTTTTTTTTTCTTTTTTATTTANAGATACCACATATGGCTTGATGGATATCTTCTTTTTTTTTTTTTGCTTCTTTTTTTTTCTAATTTTTTATTTGTTTCTCACCACCTAGCTCTACTTTAATTCACAGTAAATTAAATTAATTTCCTCCAAGTCAAGTCTGTTTTGCTTGTGGTGATAATTGGTAAGGGATGTCCCTGTCTTTATCTCAACTCATGAGGTTCTTCACCTTATTTCCTCCCCTTTAGTGGCATCAATACATCAACTTTCTGTCTGTGAAGTTGCAGATCCTTCTGATTCTTTTCAATGCCAAGAGGGATCCTTCTATTAAAAAAACAGTGAATTCACAGTTACTGTAAATCACTGTAGATCTTTGTCATGAAAATAATTTTTGAGGTGAGTTCTGTCCATAAAGACATAATCTCTGAAGCTGTATTGAATTTGTGGTGGTAACAAAGGTGGATGTGTAAAATAAGTTTTTTCTTAAATATAGGATATTTATTTTTTATAGCTGGATGGCTGTTATTGTAGGGATGTAAAGCATGTGTCTGTTGTGGTTAATGGAAACAAAAAGAATGAGTTATCCGCTAATTTTTGAGCTAATGTTAATAAAAAGTGGTGTTTTAGCTTGTCGTAAAATTGAAAAAGTCCAGAAAATTTAAGAAGAAGTAGTTTTCATTTATGTTGTTTGAATTGAAATTTTGGAGTCTCTTCAGCTGGAAGTAGCACATCAATTTTTGTTAGGCCGATTACAACGTACACCTCTCCATGCCATAGCACTCTCAGTGTGGGTCTGTTCTCAGCCTCGTTGTTCTGCTCCTAGATAATTCATTCCTTCTTTAATTTTGTTGACTCCCATCTCTGAACCCACCAGACTAATTTATCTCTGGATATTGCACTATATGTTTTTGTTATGACAAAGAAGAGGTATTACTGGTGGTCACACCTGGTAGATTTCTGTGGAGGAAGATTGAGAGACTAATTCAAAACTAGAAAGCATCAAATAGTGCTTTGAAATGTAATGAAGGCTATGGATTTGTACTAAATAAACAACAGTACACACATTACTAATGTCTTTTCCATTTAGAATTTAACAGAAAAGAGTTGAAATTAACACCATTCTAGGCAGTGTCCAATAGTACTTCCATGTATTTTTTTTCATATAAGAAATATCTGTGCCTAGAGACATTTTAAGACATTTATATTTATCCCTAGAACTCTCACATGTTTTATTTCAGTTGTATTCTACACTATACACATGCCTGTCCACAACTGGTATCCTTGAGAATGTCAGGCCTCGGCCATGGGAATAATCTGTGTGAATATTGTATTTTATTCCTGAGGCTTACCATGTAGAATCACTGAATATTGATATGGGTTGCAAAAATGTTGAATTCTTGATTATTTGTATCAAGACTGTGGTGGTTTTAATGCAATACAATTATTATTGTATAATCTGTATTAAACATAGCTATATGATATATTTATATGACCACATAATAAATCAACCTCAATACAGGAAGTATTCACACTTAGGATGTCACTGAATTATGGATTAGGTACAAGCATCATGAATAAGGAAGGACGTAAGAATGGATTTTGTCAGTCTGTAGTATGCGCCATCCACCTTCTGTCTCTTTCAGCAAGGCTTACCTAGAATGACTCATAGAATAGCTCAATAGCCTATTCAGATAATTTACCTACACCCTGACACACTTATCTAAGACATGGGATTGTCAGTAATTTACCTGCCATGGTAATTAGTTTGCTGTATTAGCTATAAATATGGCTCATAGTGTATTCACTCATTGTCTGGTTAACTCTTCCACAGTCACCTATTTTTATGGCCTGACCCCTGAAGTTAGCAATACTGCTGATCTTCAACATCTGTCTTAGTAGATGCCTATTTCTTTCTATCAACCAGACACCTGGTTACAATGCTAAAAATACAATTTTTAATTGTGTCCTCCTCTCATTTGCTTAAAATTTGAGACTTTCAGGCTATGGTAGGATGCAGTGATTCTTAACAATGTATTCAAAAAAGTAAACAAAAAGACACAATATATTTGATAGAAAATGAGCTGTGATAATACTTTTCTTCATCTGTTCTTTACAGGGAGTCTTGTAACTTGCTGCTGAAACTCCTGTCTGCACCTTTTCTTGCCTTGAAAGGTTCCTTTCCTTCTCTCTAAATGACCATCATATTTCTGTCTCCAAATTTGCCACTGCCAAAACGTACAGTATATATGTTTCACATAAAACATTCATCAAAACAAGGTGGGGAAGAGGAAAAAATCCTGTCTGTCACAGGCCTGTGATTTACTGAAGCAGGAATTATATGGAAAGAGATAATTGTAAGATGTATGACTGAGAATTTTGAAATATCCTCAGAGAGACCACTATCTGTTAGTACATAATCCACATCTGATTGTGTGGAATAAAAAATTATGTGAGTACAAGAGAAACAATGTAGCATAATACTTTCAAATCAGCAGTACTTTCTTTTACTTAAGCCAAAAATACTGTCAAAATGTTTTAAGTGTTCCTTTACTTCAAACAGTTTTTACTCTGCCCAAGTGTTCCTATCCAGAACAACATAGAGTTTGTAAGATTTCATGAAAGCCTGAAGTATTTGTCAAAAGTTGCAATAGAATAAAATTTGTTACGTTCACAGTATTCCCATCATCTACTAATTTAGAAAAAAAACATCAGAATAAATTAGTTTACTCTGGGGGGGTGGGNGATCATGGAGCAGATCCTCCTGGAATCTCTGCTAAGGCACATGGAAAATAAGGAGGTGATTTGAGACAACCAACATGGCTTCACCAAGGGCAAATACTGTCTGAGAAGTCTGATGACCTTCTATGATACTGCCACAAACTTGGTGGATTAAGGCATCATTTACCTGGACTTAACCAAAGCATTTGATACTGTCCCACATGACATCCTAGTCTCCAAATTGGAAAGTCATGGGTTCGATGGGTGGACCACTCAGTGGATAAGGAACTGGCTGGATGGCCACACTCAAAGGGTTGTGGTCAATGGCTCAATGTCCAACTGGAAGCTGCTGATGAGTGGTGTCCCACAAGGGACCAATACTATTTAATATCTTTGTTGGAGACATGGACAGTAGGATAGAATGCACCCTCAGCAAGTTTGCTGATGACAACAAGCTTGGTGGAGCAGTTGACACACTGGAGGGAAGGGATGCCATCCAGAGGGACCTGGACAGGCTTGAGAGGTGGGCTAATGCAAATCGCATGAATTTCAACCAAGGCAAGTACAGAGTCCTGCACCTGGGATGTGGTAATTCCAGGCACAAATACAGGTTGGGCAGAGAATGGCTGGAGAGCAGCCCTGAGGGAAGGCCTTGGGAGTGCTCATGGATGAGAAACTCAACATGAGCTGGCAGTGCACGCTGGCAGCCCACAGGGCCAACCATATCCTGGCCTGAATCAAAAGAAGTGTGACCAGCAGGTCATGGGAGGTGACTTTCCCCCTCTACTCTGCACTCGTGACACCCCACCTGGAGTACTGTGTCTAGCTCTGGAGTCCTCAACAGAGAACTGTTGGAATGGGTCCAGCGAAGGGCCACAAAGATTATTAGAGAGTTGGAGTACCTCTCCTATGTAGACAGGCTGAGCTGGGGCTGTTTAGCCTGGAGAAGAGGAGGCTCCAGGGAGACCTTATTCTATCCTTCCAATGTCTGAAGGGAGCCTACAGGACATCTGGAGAGGGATGCTTTGTCAGGAAGCGTAGTGATAGGATGAGGGCTAATGGTTTTAATTTGAAAGAGGGGAGATTTATACTAGATCTCAGGAAGAAATTCTTCGCTGTGAGGATGGTGAGGTACTGGAATAGGCTGCCCAGAGAATTTGTGGATGCCCCATCCTTGGAAGTGTTGAAGGCCAGGCTGGATGAGGCTTTGAGCAACGTGGTTTAGTGGGAGGTGTCCCTGTCCATGGCAGGGGGGTTGGAACTTGATGATCTTCAAGGTCCCTTCCAACTCTAACCATTCTATGATTCTGTATCTACTTCCAGACAAAGACGGCAACTAAGCAAGATCTGTGAAACAATGTACTGGGAACTGTAGAATGACAGATAGTAGCACCTGAAGGAACCTGCCCATAAATTTGAACACATACTCTGTTGCGTGCAATCACCTGTTCTCTGTGTGAGAATGTATTTGTGCACATATGCATATAGTGGTCCAAGAACAAATGGACTAAGGAGGTCTTATAATTTTAAGAATGGGGACTAATTCAATCTCAAAAATTTTAGTGTCAGGAAAGAAATAAAAGTGGGTCCTGCTACCCCTTTTATAACAATGAAGAACCTTTGCAATATGCTAAAGATTTCAGTTTCCAAAATTTAGACCCCTCTTAGTACTGCAATTCTTTAATAATTTATACTGAGTGCGCATTCAGTCACAGACAGGAGAAAGAAAACAGCTTTTAGAAAGTCTTGGATACTATACCACAATAATTGTATCAGCAAGGACTTTGGAGACAATATACATGAAACAGAAACACTCAAGAAGCACAAAGCAAAAGATCAATGTTTCCTCAGTAAGGAAGGTCAAAAAGGGAGAAAGTAAAAGTTATTCACTGTCAAGACTGGGGTGTGGAAAATGGAAATTGTCTTTCTAAAGTGTAGTATTTCTAAAAGATCTAGATTCATTTACAGATGCATTTTTCAGAATGCTGGTAGTTAATAAACAGATGGCTACATAACAGATTTCGGCTGGAGAGTACCCATCAAGGGACAGAAGAGTGGAGATATGACCTTGCTTTTTGAGGCAGGAGAGGGAGAAAAAAACAGTGTGCATCTGTGCTAAGTACCTAGCTGGAAACCTGCAAAGTCAACTTGAGTCAGTGAGGTTTAGAGAAGCAGGTGTTCCAAGTAGTTACCTGGTGACTAAACATAGAAGTTACCTTAATATCAACCCAAAATTTCTGGGCTTAAATACAATTTTTACCACTTTTTTTTTTTTAAACATAGAGCTCTTTCCTTCATTAGTATAGCAAACTGGGTTGTTATATTTCACAGCTGTGCTGAGATTGACAATAATATCACAGCAAAATGAATATAGTTTTGTATTTGGGAAGGCAGATAGTTAAATCTCTTAATTAGACTTCAGTAAGGAAAGTAGTTAGTGGCTGCTGTTTGCAGCACTGGTGTGTCAAGGGTTGTGCCTTACTGAACCAAAAGGGTCAGACATAATCACTTTTATTACTTTCAAAATGCTAATTAAAGAGTCTATCAATATCTTGAGATACTGTTTCAGTAATTATGTCATATTATGAAGATGGCATGGGAAAAGATTTTTTAATCGATATAAGTATTAGCAATAAAGACTGGCCAATATCATCCTTATAGAATAATACTGCATATCGTACTAGTAGAGAGCAGTTTACTGTGTAGGACATCCTTCTATGTTCTAATAATAAAAAAGAAATTTATTCTCCACTCATTTTTTTAGAAATCCTTGTGGTTTTATTTGACGAGAACAGAGAAGCATGGCAGTTTAAAAGGGAAATGTAGTGGCACTTGGTCAGATACAGACCCAGGGCCTATTTCTCTTCAACAGCGATAGTTTTCACACTTTCCAAACCTTTCCCTGGGGAACTTCAGAGAAAATCAGATGAGTACCATAATCAAGTAGAAATTTACAGGATTAAGGCTTCAGTGTTTTTCATCTTTCTGAGGACACATTGAAAAATTTATGACATTTTTTTTTCCAACTTAATAGTCTCAAGAAAAAAACAGAATTTTGTAGTTATGGTTTAGGTATTGATGATAAAAAAAAAAAAAAAAAGGCTGATTTAGGCTATTAAAGCAGGAGTGCTCACCATCTGGAAGAGCTATATACTATATAACATCTGTTGATTTCACTCTCCAGAACATCACTAAAATACTTACAATTAAGAAAAGCAGTGACTATGTATAAACATAGTTAACCATTACTGGAAGAAACACCCTATAACAGATGTAATTTTGATACCATGTAATTCAACAATGCTTCATGCAATATTAATGGCCCTTCATAACATATTCTAATTTTAAAATTCATTACTAAATTATTCAGGAGTCTACAAAACAGATGTATGGCACTGCAGCACCCAAGTTGCTGTATCCGTTATAAAATTATATTTTTATAATCTGTATGTAATTTGTCCTTTATGTCTCATACAGAATCAACGAATTTTTCCAGGTGCTATGACTCACCTTCAGTTTCCTCATTCCCCTGAAAGGCTTCTCTTGTGTTCCCTTATTATCTATTTCAACATTAAATGTCAAGCTTTTATAGTTAGTTTAATTGGTACTGTTGCTCAGAGCTTGATAGGCATATATTTTAGGAAAACAGACCACAGAGAAAATGTTTTATTTTCCTTGTAACATCTATTTGCATTTGCTGGAGGTTATAAGTAATTTCTTTGTCCAAGCATACTTGGTTTTTCACTCAGAAAATATATGCACTAGAAACAAACCTTACACTTTTGAAAGACTAATTCAGATTCCTCCTATAGGTGACAGTACCCTTGGATGCTCTTTGCATCTTCATCTCCTGTGGATGCTGCAGAAAATGTTCTGGAGGAAATTCTATGATCTGGATTATAAGTATGTTAGACAGTTTCGGTAGTGGTAGAGAAGGAGAGGTGCATTTTTTCCCCTCTGTCATGTTTGGATTGATGATGACATGATGACATGACAAAGTTTGGTTGAATTGTTTGACTTATTGCATGGAATAGCAAAAAGTGGAGAGAGAGAGATATATATTTGTCTAATTATAGTAGCTGAGATATGAAAGCTGATGAGGTAAAACAGACAAAGCATAAAAACAACAGGCTGTGGAAGTACAACATGGTATACCAGCAAAGAAGGAAAAAGAGAGCTGATTTTAAAATGCTGCATCTGTATCACTTACTTTAAAGTCCAAGCTATGTATTGCAACCAATTATATATAAAAAAAAAAAAAGCATGAAAGTGTACATAAATGGGACCAAATAGTGTCAGGTCGCAACTTTATTCAGATTGTTCAGTAAATGTGTTTTCATATGCATTTTTGGACTATTCTGCCTCAGTGTCTATGGGTGAAAGAGCAAGATCAGAAATGCTAAATATGCCAATCTCTACACTGATTCAAATCAAATTGCAGTTGATGTACCTGACTTAGGTTTGACCTCCAGCTCAACTACTGAGGTCAAAATCTTACTGGGCTGGTATCATGTAGTCTCTAAGGAAGCAGGATAGGAAGCAATAGTTAGCCTGTTGTAGATATCACTAGTAGAGATAGTTTCAAGTTAGATGCTTCAAACCTAGTCTATTTTAAACTGCTGTGAGAGCAGTATAGGCATATTCCTTTTTTTTTTAAATCGTGTTACAGTTTTTTTATATGACCATATTTCCATTGCCTTTCTCTAGAACAGAAGCAAGGCATCTGCATCAAGGAGGCTAGCTAGAGTGCACGGTGATATTCAGGCCCAGTCTACTAAGTATGCCACAGCAAAGCTTTGACCCACTTGGCAGTCTGCACCCAGAGTGGATATGTGCCTGATGCAGGATTCATCCTGCATAACGTCAGAAAACCATCAATTCTATACCTTAATCTGAATGAATCATCCTGTCTCACCCCATGGTCATGAGACAAGAATGGGAATCCTCGGGAGACTTTTTTTTCTGGTTTATTTTAGATGCCTATCATTGGGTGGGATGAATTCCCTTTTGGAGCTGTTTGCAAAGGAACTTGGGATGACTAGCACAGACAGATAGAAAATGCCTAAGATAGTGCAAATAAATTGTATTCCTGCTGCAAACTCTCCACCACCTCTTCCTGTAATCGGTATTATTCAAATGCTTAAACTTCCTCCATGTAATGTATATGTAGCTTAGCAGGCTTCTATCATTTAACCTTTAATTTGAAATGTTTAGAGAAATGTTGCCTTTCTTTTCTAAATTGTTATTATTCTTATAGGAACCTTATGATCCCCTGTAAGTGGTATGACATTAGATATAGCAATATCAAAGAACTTTTCCCCCCTGCCATGCACTACATTAAGAATGGGAAAAATTCCTCTGGAAAAGAAAACCTGTCCAAAAGGCTGGAGGGTAGGAACAATATAACATAATAACTGCAAAATTTGCCTTTTTGTTTTTTTCCTTGAATTGGCAATATAGGGAAAATTGCTCAGCTATAGAGTTAGCTAGGAGTAATCCCAAATGGCAGGAAGAAGGGCACTTCATAGTCACGTAATCAACTGAAACAGCATTTAGAAAGAACAGACAGCTGGCCCAGTCCAAACGTCGGCAGTCAAGTGGGAGAGTTTGTCATTCTGTAAATGGCAAAATAACAAACACCTGACCTGAAGATAATAGGTTAATTGCTTTAATATTACATTTTGCATTGATGTTTGTTTTAATGTTGTGATGGCTGAAAAGAGGTCATTTTTTTTTAAATGCAGG
Organism: Pedionomus torquatus; assembly: GCA_013398155.1. Taxonomy (NCBI): domain Eukaryota; kingdom Metazoa; phylum Chordata; class Aves; order Charadriiformes; family Pedionomidae; genus Pedionomus; species Pedionomus torquatus. Next base: position 494,593 of record VZRU01009810.1, on the reverse strand, counting down.
CCTTCCAGAACTGCAAATGTCTGCCCAGTGGCCTGATGAAAAGCGTCTCTTAGGTGATAAAATGAGTTGCATGCAAATGACAAGTAGGTTTGATGTGCCCTGAAAACATTCAGCTTGGAGTGACCTGTGATCATAAATTACTGGCATTCTGCATCAGATCCTAGACTTGTAATTTCATCAAGATCAACAAGATGCAATCTTGAAAACTGTTTGCATGATGTGAGGACGAATTGATGCCCTTGTCCTTCCAGACTGTTGGATCTGATGCTCCGGAGTCTGACTACTTTGTGTCTCTAAGTAGCAGTATAGGGCCATTGTAAATAATTAAGTAGAAATTTGTTACCCTTTTGTCAAATGAATTTCTGATGTTACTCTTCCTTCGCCTCCATTAAGAAATCCCTTGATTAAATTTTAAAGTCTTAAACAATTTGAAGGGCTGAGAGCACAGGACACAAACTACAGTTGCACAGGAAAGTCATATTCTCTCTGGGAGAAAAGAAAATCATGTCAAGCATTTAATATGCAATTCCATGAATCTCTTTCAAGACATGATGCTGTAGATTTGATTACCAACTCAGTGGCTGGTACTTGTAGGTCATTTATTTTCTTATCTATTTGCTTTTGCAGATTCAGAATTTCTCTCTCAATATATTTACAAATGTTTCTATATAAATAGAATGTATAGCTGGAAACTTAATCCCATGCAGTTACATCAAGAATATACATACAAACTAGTTCATACAAATGTGGACTTCAGAGAATAAATGTTGCTGTTTATAATTTAAAAGTCACAATTCTACCAATAAACCTACGCTGAGTTTTCTGAACTGTATAAAAGAGCTTAAGAAAGAGATACAATATTTTTATGAATAAATGGGAACTGAAAATCTAATCACCTTTACCTTGATTTCTGCATTCGGAGATATGATTAATGATCATACTTTTTATTGTATACCTCTTTAAAATATATATCTATAATTATAAAACACTCATTATCATGCATGTCTTGAAGCAGACATAATATTTATAGTGACAAAAGCCATTTTTGTGCATTGAACAAACAACACAATCTCTACTCAAGAAAAAGACCCCAAACATTATCAGGGAGCATGTATTCCCACAGTGGAGAGCTTAATCCTGGAGCAGAGGACATATCATTAATGTTGATCTATTATACTTGCAAAAATATTGCTATGCGGGCCTAACTGGTCTCACACAAATACATCATTAACTGTTTTGTTTTTATTCTGGTTTCCTTAATATTTATACACTCAGTTACAAAAAGCCTCCATCCCTTAAAGCTATATATAATTTTTCACCTCACTCCAGTGAAGCAGTAGAAAATAAAGGTGTCCTAGTAAGGTATAACATTTAAAAAACACTCCCATGAGTGGCAGCTCCTCAGTCATCATAGCACATTTGCATTCCTTAACTAGAACACTGTGAAAAATGACAACTCCTTATTAGTTATATTTACTCCCCCAATAATATCTGGACACCCATTCAGAAGATTACAGTCATTAATGTATATTACAGATGGCGTACGCACTCCTTAGACTTTACATTTGAAATATATATGGACTAATCATTTGCTTACAGAAGATGATGATTCATTCAGTTTTCACATCAGACAGATCTAGTTAAATTTCATAGAATCATAGAATCATTTTCTCAATTACACGCTTCCATTTCAAAATTTTATAATGTTGGGTTAGACACGACCCCCAGTTAAAGTTTGCAAAACAAACTCTCTGTAAAACAAATCTCTCTGCTTCTCCTCTGCCAATATTTCATTATCCTGCAAGCCTGATCCACACTGTCCCTCCAGCTGAGAAGTGCATATAATTTCTTCTGAAATAAAGATGCACTGTTTCTAAGAAAAACTCAAGAAAACCTAGATCTGTACCACTACTTATATCTACATCTTCTAAGTGAGCTGACTTCACAGACGGCATTTTCAATGTCTGTTGGAGAGCAAGAAAGGCTCATATACTGAATTTCAAAAACATGTTCAGCAACTGTTAGTTGCTGCAGGCTGTATAATGAGTACCACAGAGAACATTATAAACTGCAAGCTGAGGAAAGCTTCGGACACGATGGACTACATTATATTGTCCAATGCATGGTAAACATAATAGCACAGTAGCAGAAAAACATCTTGTATATACTTGTACATTTTGTATATACTTGTCAGAGTTATGGTCCAACAGCAGTTTTTTCTTTTTTAGATCCTCCACGGGAAATCTGCAAATCTTCTGAGTTGTAGTTGCCAAAAAATACAATGTTTTAAAAATAATTCTCATTCTAATATGATATCTAAGATCTGGTTTCTACTCTGGACAATGTTGATCTAAATTTGGTGAGCTCAGTTGAAGTAAGTGATTATTTTGGGCAGAAGAGCACAAGCAACCCTGTGTTAAGCAGTATTTCACTAGTTGTCAACTACACAAAAACTCAAGGGAGAGATGCCTCTTGAACAGGTGATGATATAGGAAAATGAATTATTTTTGAGCATTTGGTATGTTCTTTGTTTAGAATCTTTAACTCACTTACAGTAATTTACATTATAATGTAGAACATACAAGTAAACATTTCCCAGAAGATCTTTTAAAATAATCTTTTTGATCCACTTTCATAAAATTTTAATGTACTGGTCTTCAAGTTGCTTTGCGATTTCAGCATTGGAATAGTCTATAAAGTACCCGCAAAAATTATAAGCAGATACTGTAATCTGAGTACAGCTCCATGACTAAGTTTGCCTGTTTGTGGCCACAGAAGATCTATATTACTGTCACATAACCGGGGTGTGGCTAAGCCAAATTCCAAATCAAGTAATTGATTTCTGCCCTCTGAAGTTCATCTGCTAATTTGAACTGAATAAAGTATTTGTCTTCATTTTCTGTCCAGACATATAGTTTGTTGAGTGCTTTCAGGTATGTCCCAGGATCCTTTTCAGAAGTGGCCTGTTTTGATTTGTTTATGTAAGTACTGTTCTACCACAGCTAATTATTTCCTATTTAATATTGCTTCTGATTTTGTTTGAGCCACTGCAGTTATTCACCTATTCACTTATTTATAAAGGAAAGCCCTTAGTATTTGCTGATTATTAGCATGCTGTGGTATGTGAACTGCTCAAGGACAAGAAGGAAACCTTGATGTCATGGACACTGGTTACTGGCAAACTGTGACATAACCAATAGCTAGTCTACCTCTGTTGCCTAGTTACTCATATAGAAGATTTTTAAACAGAGTATGTTGACCAGTGCTCAATTAAAAAAGAAAGGGCAATATAAACCATCTCCGAGAACAAGTTTTTTTGGTCTATATTGTAGTGGAATTTCCTGGGCGGGATATATACAGTCACAGGAATATATATATACACACATATGCAATACATATTCACATATTCAGTATATAGTCACAGGCATGTAGGCTCATGACTGTGCCACCAGTTCTTGGTGACCTCTGTTACCTCCATTGGTGGAACTATTCACTGAGAGTAGTACCGACAGTGGTTTTCAAGGGGTTCTCCCAGCAGCACAACTTCAACTGATACTGTGCTGTGAGAGCTTTTTCATTTGCACCCAGTCCTTATTTCAGGGGTAGTTTCTCACACTGTGGTATAGAGATTAACACTTATCAAGTGTTCGCTCTATAGCATTTCTTCATACGAGTAGGTAACAGATGCATTTACTCTTTTTGTCTGGCCACAACACTTGCAAATGCATTATCATAAATCTCAGCATGTATATGTAAGTAATATCTTAAAAGCGAGGGTAAGAAAAATTCTTTTGAGGAAACTTAGCTCTTTTAGACTCTAAAGACAGCTTGGTCTCAGTCTCAGTGCAATCTTACACTGTTTATATCACTTGGTTGTATGTATATATATGTGTGTGTATATATTTTCTATTTATAATTAAGAGTTTGTGAAAACCTCCCTGTTTATCAAAGTATTGTAAAAAAAAAAAGTCAAATTCTTGACTTGGTTTAATCTTGGAATCAGCCCATTAGTTTACATAGCCTAGTTTAGAGCCCTGTTTCTCATCTAAATGGAAAAGCTTTTTTTTGCCTTTAAAAAAGCAAAACCAGAAAAGAATGTTTTGAAAGGTAGAATGAAATAAGATTGTCATGTTATTTGGTGAGTGATTTAACATTTGAGCCTCTGTTATTTGCATATCAAAATGAGACATAAAAGCAGCTTGAAAACAACAACTGCAAAGCGCTAACAAGAAGCTACCTACCAAAACTCATATATAGGGCTGGGATAGACTGGTCTATCGTACATATTCATGCTATTCTTGAAAACACAGAGGAAAAAAAATGTGTATGAAAACCTCTGACATTACAGATTGTTGTAGCTGCAATTGCTTGTTACTGAAACTCTTTTTGCATGAATTTTTCTGCTCTTGAGTTTTATTCCTTCTAGAATTTCCTGTGCTCTCCCCCACAATCTTTTTTTTTCTTCCTTTTCACTTGCCTTTTTAACTCAGTTGAAAACTGCTCCTCCTTCTCATGGAGGAATAACGGTCCCTTTCTGGGTATTGTTTGGAAATGTAGCTCTTTTGACACACACAAAAGCAACATTAGGTTGTACATTTTATTTTTAAACCAAAACAACATATACAGCTGACTCTAATTTTCTATCATTAAAGAAGAATCAAGTACATGGAACAAAGAACTCTGTATACAAATAACAAAATTTCACTTTCACCTAGACATGTAGTCACATGGACCAGCTGGTATAAATTGACATTGCCTTTAATAGAGCTATACCAGGTGACACCAACTCAGCATCTGGCATCTATTTAGAGGATAAAATATAAAATCCGTTTGCTGTTTTGATATACATCTATACTTTCAATGAAGAGGGGACTGTTTGGGTTGGAGTATCAATCTGCATGTTATTAGTTAACAGATTAAAACTAATCTGAGAAGCACTGGTGATTACATACATATTTGGATTTTAACAAGTCCGTGTTTTTGCAGAACTGTGAGTAATTATATGCCTGACTGGGTGAAATGGATGAAATAAATCAATAATTTATTATGAGAATTTACTCATCGATTTAGTGTGCAAATCATCAGTAATCATATGCACTGTGCCAAAGAGCGAGTCAAGCTGAGCTCATTAAAAAGTCTTATATAAAACTCGACTCCTTAGGATAGTTCAGTCACAAGACTGACGATACTTAAGATTCTTATAGCCCTTCATTTAGCTCAGCCTTAGAAAGAGATTGTCCTTTTTGCTGTGAAGTCAGAGCAGTATTATCCGTCCATTTTCTCAGAGATGCACTTCTCTGTTCCATTCTCACACTTGCAGTAGTCTTTCGAACTCTGCTCTTCACTGTTTATTTGTTAGATTTAAAAAAAATATTTTAATTGATGCAAAGAGTAATTGACATTCTTTTAATTCGCAAGAAAAAAAGTGATGAAGGTTTGGGGTTATGTCTCTGTCAATGCATAATTCCCATTTGTGTTTTGTGAATACCCTGTTGTGTTTTACACTTCATTTTGAAGGTAGCATTAAGTGCAGTTTAGAGCATTCATTTTAAAGCAGGAGGTTGACGCATAGTGAAGAGACTATAGCTGGGAAGCTTTGATAGAGCAATCAAGGGCCATCAACACTTAATGGCTCTACACCAGTGGATCAATGGGCTCGCTAGCAGCAGGGCCATTGACTTTGAACAACTCTCTGCCCAGAAGCTGAAAGAGTGCATGTTCATGTCAGAGCTGGAAATTTGCGGCATAAGCACAGGGGGTTGAAAAGAGTCACAGGCTGTTTTAAAAGGGGAAAGTTTTCGGTGCAAACAGGGAAGTTTCTTCTTCAGTAACCAGGTGAGCAGTTCAACGAGGCCAGAGGGTTGTTTATCTTGAAGACATAGCCTAAACCCTTGAATCCACTCTGTTGCTACAGGAACAGGAACGGTAAATGCTTTCCGGAATGCTTAGTTTTGAGTAGATTTGTGCTTTACTTTTACATATGAAAGTCTAAATGACACTGAACCACACTGAGACAGTCGTTCTTCCTTTGCCTGTGCATTGCCCCTGAATTTTGTCATTTTGAAATTGAACTGCCCTGCAAAACACAGAAATTTTTGTCAAAAATTTCCAAGTCAAATTTTCATAGATAGCTGTGTCTCAAGGAGGCTGATGCACAGGTTTTACACTGTTTGCAGCAGCACCATATGATGTTCCATTACATTAAGAGTATCTAACTTGATTTTGAACTAAAGAAGTTTGTCAAGCAAAATATATAATCAGCCTTAAATGAGCATTAGGAGATGCAGAAACATGCAGGATGTAGGACATTAAGATGTAGGGCATTTAGGTTGGCAGCAGTCTTGGCAGCAGTGATCATGAGAAGATAGACTTCAGGATACTGGGTAGTATGCGCAAAACAACAAGTAGGATTGAAATCTTAGATTTCAGGAGGGTTACCGACTAACTTCAATCTCTTCAACAAACTGCTTGGAGCTATGCCATGGGTTAGGGGTCTGAACAGTAGGGTGGCTCAAGAGAGGTGGACAACATTGAAATATTGCTTTCTTCAAGCTCAGAATTGATGTACTCCTAAGAGCAAAACGTCAGGCAAGGGAAGCAGGAGACCTGCATGGCTGAGCAGGGAGCTTCTGAAGAAGGTCAAGTGGAAGCAGAAAGTTTACAGTGTATGGAAGAAGAGACTGACCACTTGGGAATATTACAAGAATGTTGTTAGAGTGTACAGAGATGAAACAAGGAAAGCCTAGGCCTCCTTGGAATTAAAATTGGCAAGGGATATCAAGGTCAAGAAGAAGGGTTTTTTTCCAGTATATTGGAGGCAAAAGGAAAACGAGAGAAAAAGTGGGCCTGTTGTTGAATGAGACAGGTACCATGGGGACAGAGGACACAGAGAAAGTGGAGTTGTTGAATGTCACCTTTGTTTCAGTCTCTACTGCTGTCGTGTTTTTGATTTTTTTTTTAACTCAGACCAGGACAACTGCTCAGGCTAGCCCTCAGGAATCCCAGACTTTGTAGGTAACAGAGAATGCCTGGATGAAGGAAGACTTCCCCTTGGTTGACGAAGATGAAGTTAGGGAACAGTTAAGTATACTGGATATCTGCAAATCCATGGGTCCTGATGAGATGCACCCATGAGTGCTGAGGGGGCTGGCAGAAGTCATTGCTGTGCCACTCTCCACTATCTTTGAAAGGTCCTGGAGAACAGGAAAGGTGTCTGAAAACTGGAGAAAGCCTGAAAACTGGAGTGTCATCCCAGTCTTCAAAAAGGACAAGAAAGAGAACCCGGGAAACTACAGGCTGGTCAGCCTTACCTCCATCCCTGGAAAGATGATGCAACATTCTAGGCATCATCTCAAAGCATCTGGAGGAAAAGAAAGCCATCAGAGGTAGTCAACAAGGATTCACTAAGGGGAAATCATATCTGACTAACCTGATAGCCTTCTACGATGGCATGACTGGGTGGATACATGAGGGGATGGTAGTGGATTTTGTCTACCTTGACTTCAGCAAGGCTTTTGCACAGTCTCCCACATCATACTGTAGGTAAGCTTAGGAAGTGTGGATTAGATGAATGGACAGTGAGATGAATTGAAAACTGGCTGAAAGACAGAGCTCAGAAGGTCATGATTAGTGGCATGGAATCTAGTTGGAGGTCTGTAACAAGTGGTTAGTACTTGGGGTCAGTACTGGGCCAGTCCTCTTCAATATATTCATCAATGACCTGGATGAAGGGATGGAATGTACCCTTATCAAGTTTGCTGATGATATAAAACTGGGAGGGGTGGCTCACACACCAGAAGGCTGTGCTGCCATACAGTGAGACCGTGACAGGTTGGAGAGTTGGGCTGAGAGGAACCTGATGAAACTTGACAAGGGCAACTGTAGAGTCCTGCAGGACTAGAGGAATAGCCTCCTGCACCAGTACAGGTTGGGGACTGACCTGCTGGAGAGCAGCTATGAGGAAAAAGACCTGTGAGTCCTGGTGGACAACAGGATGACCATAAATCAGCAATGTGCCTTTGTGGCCAAGAAGACCAATGGCATCCAGAGGTGTGTCAAGAAAAGTGTGACCAGCAGGTCAAGGGAGGTTATCCTCTCCCTGTACTCTGCCCTGGTGAGGCCCCATCCAGAGTAGTGTGTCCAGATCTGGGCTCCCCTGTTCAAGAGGGACAGGAAACTGCTGAAAAGAGTATAGCAAAGGGTTAGAAAGGTGATTAGAGGACTAGAACATCTCTTTTATGAGAAAAGGCTGAGGGACTTGAGTCTTTTTAGTCTAGAGCAGAGAAGACTGAGGGGGGATCTGATCAACATCTACAAATACTTAAAGGGTGGTTGTCAAGAGGAAGGAGCCAGCCTTTTTTCAGTGGTGCCCAGTGACAGAATTAGAGGTAATGGGCATAAATTTAAGCGTATGGAGTTCCATCTAAACAAGAGGAGGAAGTTCTTCACTTAGAGGGTGGCAGAGCACTGGAACAAGCTGCCCAGAGAGGTGGTGAAATCTCTGGCTCTGGAGACATTCAAAACCTACCTGGACAAGCTCCTGCACAGCCTTCTCTAGGATGACCTGTTGTGGCAGGGGAGTTGGACTAGGTGATCTCCAGAGGCCCCTTCCAACCCCAAATCATTTTGCAATTCTGTGATTCTGATTCTGTATGGGATCTAGTTATTCAATCCAGACCAGTTATTCAATCCAGATCTAGTTATTCAATCCAGAATCTAGTTATTCAATCCTAGATGGAATCCAGATTCAATCTAGTTATTCAAACCAGACAATAAAGTGCAAGTAAATGGTCTCAAAAAATCTGTGTACCTGTAAAGGGGGTTTGGTTTGGTTTTGTTTGTTTACCTGAAAAAAAAAAAAAAAAACAAAGAAAAAGAAAAAAAGTGAAAGAGGTCTTGTGCATAGGTGCATGCATTTTCCTGTGGCTAGCAAAATCTGGTGGTGTGACAGTTGCTTAGGTAACTGAATGTTTTATTTAGGAACTGAAGAAATATGAGGTAAATGGACTTTGAGTATTAAATTCACTACTTTGTGCAAAATGGATGAGAAATTGGATGTATACAGGGAGGTAATGGGTAAAAGGTATACTAGATTCACAGACAGAACAACATGCTCAAGAAAAAAGGTGGATAATGGAATGTGGTCATTAGAATGGGAATGTTTTAGGGGATAGATACATTTTCAGCAGTGGTATTCAAAGGGTATATCATAGAGGAGTACAGAGATTGACATTTTGCTTTTAAAAAGAAGCATTTATATAATGCAGACAATCCCTACAGCTTGTGGGCACTGATATCACATCAACAGATCACAAGCTTTTTATTTAATTGAGTGTGATTTAGGAAAAAGCATTTAGAACACAATCTGCTCCCTCACATCAAATCAATTTAAATTAACAGACCAATGTTTCAGCCGTAAACTGATGCTAATCAAGAAGAAGATGCTAGAAGTTACTAAGCACCTCTTGTAAGCTTTAAAGAACTTTGATTTCTGTTTACTAGAGTGGGAACAAAGAGTCATGATCCACATCTTTCACAAAAATTGGGGTCTTTGTAGGATATTTACAGTTACTGTTTTGCCTGGATTTTCCACAACTATACGTGAAAGTTTAATCGGCTCTTAGGTTAACAATCAGAATAAGTGATATTAGGCAGATGATGAAATCAAGCATTTTCTGGAATATATGGTGATTTTTGCAGTTATTATCTGAATATTCCAGAAACATATTGGATTACCACAATTATTTAAAGGAAATGTTTATTTTTCTTTTCTTTAAAGTTGAGACAATTAAAAATACCTGCAGCAGAAGCATTTATGCATTAAATCCTTTTATAATATTTCATTCTCTAATGTTATTTGAATAACAGAACAGTAACAATGAGAAGAAAATTCCCATATGATGAGTTAATCTCATTTCCTTCCTTCCTTCCTTCCTTCCTTCCTTCCTTCCTTCCTTCCTTCCTTCCTTCCTTCCTTCCTTCCATCTTTCTTTTCTTTTCTTTTCTTTTCTTTTCTTTTCTTTTCTTTTCTTTTCTTTTCTTTTCTTTTCTTTTCTTTTCTTTTCTTTTCTTTTCTTTTCTTTTC
>VZRU01009810.1:473560-484414 GCA_013398155.1 Pedionomus torquatus | reverse complement strand
CCTTCCCTCCCTTTTCCCTTGCCTTGCCTTCCCTTCCCTTCCCTTTTTCTTTTCTTTCCCCACCCCCCTCTAACTAAAATCTAAAGGGACAAGCAGTTTGTTGGGTCAGCTTTAACAAATGGATGTGCAGTCCTTGTTACCAGGGCTACAAATTATGGCCATCTTTTCTCAAAATCATAGAAACAAGACTACAACAAACATAAATTACCTATAATTTTCTTATTCCAATAATTCAAATTCACATTTCCATTGCTGGGCATGAGTAAAGGAAAGTATGATTCATGTTGCAGTGAAAAGCTATTAAGGTCTAAGATTACTTAGGCTTTGAGTGAAAGGTGCCTGTTACCATAAATGTGGAAAGCTAAAATAAAACCTTCAGTTAGATTAGAAGTTGTATTTAATATCTTCGCACTTATTTGGCTGGAAATGTGAATCAGTCTTTGAAATGTTACTGTCCCCACAGATTTCCTAGTCTATTATTAGTACAGTGAACACAATCTATCTCACCTCTACCAGGTCTAAGTGTTCTGGGTCCCTACTTCACCCCCCACCCCCCAAAAATAATAATTAAAAAAAAAAGGGAAAAAAAGTATGAAAAAAGTCTAAATAAATCTTCTCCCGCCTTCACTATTTTCCTGGCAGTGGGCTAGAAATTACCTTCAACATGAGCCAATCTGTTCACAAACGAGGGTCCTCCTCCTTTAAGAATCTGTATTCATTCCATGGTGCTCTAAGAACTAGACCTTTCTCTCATGGCGCACTTTGAGGCAGAAGGAAACACTGTATAAAAGACACAACTTTCTGCATCAGCTGTACAGCCCTGCGCTTTAGTGCATAATGTGCCTGTAGCCAATGGTGTAAGAACCTGTGAGTCTATCCTCACTTTGGTATTTCAGAAAATAGAAATCTGTCTGTCCTCAGAGCTTCACTATATTCACTGCAAGGTATTCGCTGCCACGCTGCATCCCTCTATGCCTTCACATGTGGGTCATTGGTATGAAGGCTGCTGCCATTTCTAATGAAGCAATGAAGACCTATGGCACTTGTACAACATTATTTATTTTGATAGCTTGAATAAAGGAATGTCTACTGAGGCTAGGATTCCTCTAACCAAACAGAGTTCATCTTTAAAATCTGCACATCTGTGTTTGAGATATTGGTGGATTATAGGCAAAGAAATTTACAGTTTGAGTGCTTAGGCAGAAATCACATCATTTGTGGTCATATGATTCATACTCTAAAACTTTGCTTTTATTTCCTGTTGACTAAAAAAGGAGTCTGGAGTTGTCAAGTGAAACGAAGTATTAAAGTTGTAGGTGACAGAGTCAGTTGAGAAGACATCCTAGTGTGTGATGGCACTTGCCACCGAATCATTGGTCTTGGATTTGGCCCAGAATCAAGGCTGGTTCCTGTCACTACCCTATCTAACAATTTTCAGAAAGATCTGGCTCAAGTATTTTAAATTGAAGTCTTAAGTTTAAAAGCATTTATGAATATAAAATATTTCATACTAGCTTAACACTAGCAATAAGCCAATGATTTCAGAGTAGATTGTGTATCAATGTAAATGTTCATACTTTAAGTAAGAATATTTATTAGTAGGTACATGAATAAATGCATAAAATAACATTAAACTAAAAAAAATCAAATTACTTGAAACACACTATTTTGATGATCTGTAGTGAATGTATCTGGACTCTTATTTTGACTGTTAATTTCATAAGTTTATATTTATATTTAAATTCAGAATTACCTCTTTTATCTTCAGTGAAATATCAGAATATACTAACAAAGAATCAAGCAAACTAATTGGCTTCTAAACAGTTCTAAATACTAGTTTTCCAGTAGTATTCTGCGGTTTCTTTATAAAACAGTTCATATTACTTATTTAAAATGCATTTAAATAGATAGCTTTTTCTGTTGAAACTTGTACCATCCATTAAACAATAAATATGAAAATTTGTGACTTTAATTTCAGGATTGAAGCACTGTTCATGACACTAAGCACTGACAATTATTTAGGGCACTAAATAAAAGGCAGATATATATTTTGGTTGTGGTTGTAATTTTGTGTGTTGATCACATATCCCTTCTACACGTATGCAAGCAAGACCAAGGGAGTATTTGTAGCTGCATGTCCTCAGCCTGTTTTGAAATCTATTAAATACATATTAGCAGGTTGAGAAAAGTCCTATCTGCTTTTCCAGTAGGCCAGAGTATCTACAAATAGTAAGCATGGAAATTTCATTCCATAAATAAGTTCTCACAATCCTTTCTTTGCAAAACAAGGGCTTTTAATTAAAGAATTTCCATCATAAGTAAATTAAAAATAAAAGGTGTCATGAGCTCAATCCTTTCAGCTCCTGAACATGGATGAAAAGAAATACAATAAGCTGAAGTGTAAGAATTCTGGTATGCAAGATGAAATCCTGCTTCATCATAATCAATGGAATGCTTTGTTATTGATTTCCACACAGCCCAGATTTTTCCTGACACCATTTGCTAAGTACCTGTGCTAATAGGTTCTTACCTAGCAGGGGGGATGTGTACTGTCATCAGCAGAATAAGCAAAGCTGCCCTCTTGCCACTGAAGAGAGCACAGGTGAGTGGGAAGTAGCCTAAAGTAGTCAAAGCAGCACAAGGCCCAGACATAAACGCCTTATGTGCACTGACTGAATGCACTAAGACACAGCAAAACAATGTTTAGATTTTAATTTTCTCCCACTGACAATCACTATTCAACAACATTTTCTGTGTGCTTGCAAACTCAGGAGCAGGCACAAGTTACCACAGTGCTGTGAGGGGCACGCTCCCGATGAAAGTGAGCTTCTCTGAAACTGCTGCTGAAAGCCACATACATCGCACTGGCCTTGGCTTTTGAAACATTAAGCTTCTCTGTTCATGTACATTTTTTGTATCATGTCCTGTAAAGCAGTATCTTGAACAGCCTTACTTGTGGCCTTGCAACCCTGGGCGGAGCACTTTAAAATCTTTTGTTTTCATAGTGTGCATCACACACTTAGAAGAGGAGGAATGTAAGCAGAACTAGCTCCGGCTTCAATTGTGCTTAGCCTACTATTTATATTACGGCACCTATGCTCTGTTTTGTTTAAAGCAGTTTATGCTTCCTTTCTGGAAAATAAAAGGTTTTCTATAATGGGATCAGGGAGAAGACAGTGTTAATTACTCATTTTCAATTTGAATAAACTTTAGTTCACCCAGGGCAAGGCCAACTCTTGTTTACAAAAGAAATAAATACTTATTTTTAGCTTCAATTAACCATAGCATAGACATCTTTTAAAAGTCCTGTTTCAGGTATGAACAAACCTTTTAGACAGTCTTACAGAGAGGTGAGATCTTGACTTGCAAATAAAATTTCATGTATTTCACCATAGAGTTCAGGATCAAAGTTTGTGTCTAGTTTGGAAAGCATCTCTACAAATATTTAACTTTGGTGGAAGTCTTTGGGTATTCTCGAGGTGCTAGCACATTTCTGTTCCTAATTTTACCTTCTTGTTGAAGTCAAGGAAGGAGTCACTTTATCTGCTTTGTTTTTCACTATATTAAGCTAACTAAATTAATGTGGAGGTACTGATGCAATGTGAGGTGTGTCCTGAAGTTCTTCCCTAACTATCTAGCTGGACCTGAAACATAATACAAAAATATTAGCACATATTTTAAAAGGTTAGGGAGAAGCGTATCTAACAGAGAACTCCATGAACTCCAATGTAGACAAGACAGATATTTTTTTTTATTCCTGTAGATATTTTCAGTAATTGTTTGCAAGTCATCCAATTTGTAGCTTCTTTAATACTAAAACTGAAATTATTTTGTATAGAAAAAGCCTTACAAATTTATATGTATTTAAAATTTCAAATAATTTATGTTAGAGTTCAAAGATTTGTGGAAAGAAAAGTATTATTTTGAAATAAATATCTGATTCATTGAATTGCTAATAGTCAGCTTGTACTTTTACAGATTTTAAACAGTTTAAGAAGTTGAAAGGTATCAAAGCTATTTCAGAGTATCACTTTAGATGATGACATTCTGAACTCAATAATTGTCAGCTAATATATGTTAATAATCATAGAACCATAGAATCATCTAGGTTGGAAGAGACCTTTAAGATCACCTAGTCCAACCATCAACCTAACTGGTAAAAAACCACAACTCATCACTAAACAATGTCTCTAAGCACTATGTCAAACCCGACTTTTGAATACCTCCATGGATGATGCTTCAACTACCTCCCTGGGCAGCTCATTCCAATGCTTAATAACCCTTTCAGTGTAAATTTTTTTCTTGATATGCAATCTGAACCTCCTCTGGAGCAACTTGAGGCCATTTCCTCTTGTTCTATCACCTGTGACCTGGGAGAAGTGACCAATCCCTGCCTCCCTACAACTTCCTTTTAGCCTCCTCTTCTGTAGGTTAAGCAACTCCAGTTCCTCAGCCTCTCCTCATAAGGCTTATTCTCCAGATCCCCCACTGGCATCGTTGCCCTTCTCTGTACCTGGTCCAGCACCTCAGTGTTTTTTTTTGTGGTAAGAGGCCCAGAACTGGACACAGTACTCACCAGTGCCGAGTAGAGGGAGATGATCACCTCCCAAGTCCTACTCACCACACTGTTCCTGGTACAGGTCGGGATGCTGTTGTCCATTCTGGTCACCTGGGCACACTGCTGGCTCATGTTCAGCCAACAGTCAACCAACACCCCCAGGTCCTTTTCTGTCAGGCAGCTCTCCAGCCACTCAAGAACTTGTTAAATCTGTACTTTTCCCCTGCCTCTTTCCAGAGCATCTGGGGAAAACAAATTCAGTCTGGAGTTAATGAAACTGACTTCTGTCAATAAGGTAGCCATTTTTGTCTCTTCAAAGATTTCTAATGCTGAAAAAGTATAAAAATAGAGACAAAAAGCTGGAGCTACTATGGGCAAAATTCCAGGGTATTCATGAAAACAGCGCTCTAATCAATCTGCAAGTGAAATATCAGGCAATTAACACTGAAAGCCTGTTTAATTAGGGTGAATCATGTAAAAGGAAATGTTGGATAGTTCTATTTACACAATCATTAAATTTACCCTTTTGCTAGATCTATAATTCAAAGTTTGCACACATAAGTACTAATGTTGTCTCATTTTCCATAAAGATTGTAAATTGTTCTGCTAGTTAACTCCCAGTGACAGTATGAGGAGGGTTTTTTAGTTAATAACAGTCTCAATACAAGACTAATTGTAAGAAATCATTATATATAGTAAGGAACAGACACAAATATTTAAATATATAATACATAGGGTGTCCTAATGTAAAAAAAATATTTGGAAAAGTTTTTTTATCACACAATCACACCCCAAGCATTTAAGTGAAATCTTAGAGATTCATTGTCTATTTTCTTACAAGAATAAAACACTACCAGTAGTTGTTAGAAAATGAAAAATCCATACACGTTTTATTCAATACATATTTAATAAAGTGTTTGCTTTGTAAAATACATTCATACATAGCATACCACTTCATTATAAAACACTTTCTCCAATGGCTCTGATACTTCACCTGGTATTACTTTGCCAATGTATGTCTCTTTAGAGCTTATCAACAGCTGACATGGAAAATACTCCTGGTGTCACCTAATTTTTAACCATCCTACTGTTCATCGCCTGAAGGTAAGCAAATAGTGACTGACCATTTTAATAATGTGTTTTGACCAGCAGTATACTTGCTACCTGAGGGGAATATTCATAACACTGTGCATATGAAGATAAAGTAGTGAGAGATGTATAGTTTTAGCTTTGATTTGTATGCCTGTTTTTTAAATATTCTATAAAAAGTATCCAAAGGATCAAGGAAGGGTTTTTGGAAGGCAAATAAATAAATGTAAGGTTTCAGTATGTAATGCTGCATCCTAACCGCAGCTGTCTTTTCAGGGCATCCTCAGCACAGGCTTGTGGCAGGCTCACACAGAGTTTGGACTTTGCAGACAGGGACAAGGACTTTTTCTCTGCTGAAGAGCTGTATCATCTACCATAAAGAAAAGCGTGCTGGTGTGAGATATTCTCATTAGCCTGCTCTGCTTAGCAGGTGTGCTGCTGCCAGCTGTGCCAGCTGCAGCTTAGTGGTGACCCTCAGAGTCAAGCCAAGGTACAGTCAAGGTACAGCACAGCGGCAATCAGAGCTTTTGTGATAGGAACACACTCTTTCAGATAACCACCCGTAAGGTTTATTGCATGTAAACATTTTGAATATTTTTACTGTGATGCAGCCCCCCAAGAAAACTCCAAAATAGCTGGAAATAGGGACTGAATATGAAGTTGTAAATAGTCTTAAAATACTAGGAAAATTATGCTGGATAATTAGCAGCAAAAGACAACATACAGCATCACTAGCTGTCAAAGATATAGAAATTGTACTTCAGAAATTTTTATAGTGCCAAAAAAGTGTAGTTGAAGAAATGAAACTGCAGATGATCTAAAATCACATTTGCAAGAACTGGAAAGTGAATCTTCTTAGTGGCTTATTGCTATATACGTTGTTCCATCAGTCACTTTACATTATTCCTCATGTCAAGGTGTTACTGTCAAAAATTGCCTTTTACTCATGCATCCTTTTAGTAGGGAAGAAAGCTGATTAACTTATTTAGGAGGTAATTACCTAGTCAAGAATTAAGTTAGACTGTCTCTAGATCTTTCACATATGCTCAAAGGAAAAGGAAAAACTGAACAGCCACTGTAGTTCTGCTGCTTTTGAGCAATAGTTCAGTTCAGGATAAGACCCTTATGTCTTCATGAGCAAAGTGTTTTATCAAATTATCTTATTACCAAAAAAGGTGGTTCCCTGCACTTGGTTTACCTTGGCATAAAGCAATAAATTAAAATTGATATATCTGTTCCAGTTGTAGTTTCTGTAGATAAATTCTGGGCTGTTTGCCTTTTTAATGGCAAATTTTCTTGATTCTTCTGCTAAAATCAAATATTTCTTCACAAACAATGTGTAATCTGAATATCAACAGGGATCTCCCATGACCATATTCTTAAAGCAACAGATAGAAGACTGCCGCAGGTGCCTAAAGCTGTGCTGTACTGCACAAAGAATTCAATATTCACTGAGCAAGAAAGAGAAGGGCAAGTATAGGATTACTTCAGCCTGTTATATGTTCAAAATACAGAAACAGCCTTGTGAACGGCAAGCAAATCTCTCCTTTCCCACATGAACCCCTAACTACCACACTATACGTTTTTCTCAGATGTATGTTTTATGTTTTCTCAAGCATAAAACATCAGCATGTTATCAACATGTGGTTGCTAACACATCAGTTTTTCAGCTACTGCTGAGCAGCACTTGCAGAGTATCAAGGCCTTCTCTGTTTCTCCCTCTCCCTTCCTCTCCCTTTCCCTCCCCTCCTCATCACTTTCCTTTTTTTTTAATTTACACTTTTTTCCACCTTTTTTTTTTTTTTTTTTTTTTTCTGTCCACCACCCCCTTATTAAAATGGCTTTATTCTGGACTTTTTCTCACTTTTATCGTGCTGGTGCTTTCCCCCATCCCACTGAAGGGTGGCTGAGTGAAAGAGTAGATAGGGGTTTAGTTGCTGGCCAGGGTCAACAAACCACATTTGCTTGATGATTTAGATTATATTGCCAAGAATGGAATAAATGAGGAATGAGAAGTAGTGAGTCTTAGCGGGCCATATCCTAAGGAATTAAGTACTGACATACCTAAGGCTTATGTTTCTGAATCACCTGAAGTTCTGTATTTTCTGTGAGATAAGAAACTCAGGTAGAAACTTATATACAGAAGATGCTGGAAGGCTGCAGATTGTGAAGTTCAGCTGTATTTGGGTTTTCTCAGCAGACAGGGATTTTGAAAACCGGTGCACTGATAAATAGATGAAATCAGTGCTCTCAGTATCTAAATCTGGAGGGTACAAAGCACTCGTTGCCCAATGGATACAATGAGAGACAACCAGATACGAAAGCTATATTGATTTCCTTAGGCCAGATCGTAGCTCCTATGGAACTTATTAGGACGTGCCTTGTTTACTTTGTCTCTGCTGATTCTGTATTGAATAATCAGAGTAGAGAATCAAACTGACTTCAATGAGACTTAGATCAAGTCCTGAAAGGCTGAATAAGAAAGTTCCTTTTACTGAAATTGCACAATGAATACTTCCTCCTGAATTCATTAGTTATTCTTTACACCACACCTGCTTCTCTAACAAAGGTTGTCCTTGGTACATGGTTAAAACAATGGGAAAACAACAAACAAGCAATATCTTCATTCTTGGCATTGAAAGATGCTGTTTTGTAAAGGTAAAAATAGCACAGAGGAGGACAGTACTGTTTTTCTTATTATTTACTTTTTTTTTTTTTTTTCAGAAATAAATAAATAAAATTTGGTTCGGTTTACTGGAATCTTTTTTTTTAATGCAATGTAATCCACATTTTATATGAAATGCAATATTTATACAGATATATTGTTGCCAAATTTGGTATAGGGAATAGGAACTCAACACTGTTTTTTTCCCTCCGCTTAAATTTATTATCAACTGTCTTTGCTAAGACCTTCATTAGAGGAGCATAGTGAAGAAGTAACCAATTAGAAGAATGCTAGTTCAGCCTTTATGGTGGTCTCTTTTCTTGCAGTAAGATAGTCACTTATATGTAAGTCCCCCATGTTGAAATGAAGGCTGCAATGGATAGTTCTGTAGCCATGTGTCTCACATATTGGTTTCTCCAGCAGAAACTGATGTAAATATAAATAGTTAATTTAGTTTTCAAGGATATAAAGTTAATTTTGAGGTCTGGCTCAATTATTAAGACACAAGTTTTGGATGTGAAACATCCATGAGTCACTGAGCTTTTTTATGCAATTATGGGTATGCCAAGCAGCCCAAATCCCAAGAAACACTCAAGTACGTAACTTCCATTAAAATCAGTAGAAATCACATTCCTAGATGATAGCAATGATCTAGGTCTCAGTCTCCATAGCTTACATATTACATATACTCACTGAGTCAGTTCTACATTTGAGATGTAGAATGACTGAGAGAACGTTTCTGTACCCGGCAGAGACACTCCTAAGTTCCTTGCACTCGTTAAGCATTTATATTTAACTTATTGTTCAGTCTTAGGTAGGTAAACAAAGAGACATCATACTAAATTCACTGCTTTATCAAGAAATATGTTAAATAATTAAGACACTTCACAGAAAATGTGCAATGCTTTTTAGCACAGCACTAACAATTATGCAGTTTTAGCGGAAGGAAAAACAGTATGAGGCATAATCTGTGATAAAGCACAATAAATTTGTTTTTCATCCCTTGTAGAGATTGAAAGTTAAACTTTTTGAGATAAAAGACTAAACATTGCAGAGGGATTCCTTATTTCTTTGGCCCTCTTAGGACCCCATTAAACTAGTTATCAATTAGAACGGTATCAATTATGGACAATGTCTGTATAAGAACAATCTAGATCTTGTAAGACAAGTTGAATTTATTCCTGGTATGCACTCTCTTCATCACTACCTGGAGCTGCTTAAGCCTTTTTACCCTTGGAGATATCTAAATTCAGTTTTCCAATTTAAAAGGTGCAAAAGTTCATGAGAACATTGGATCTTTCTGCCTAAATTACAAATACCACAGAGACTTCTGAACCTCTGCCAAACATATGAAGCACTCATTATTTCATTAGAAAGTTGTGTACACTGAAACTTACAATGTAATTTTTTGTGTATGTTCAACCCAATGAATATCACATTGTGAAAGGTTCAGAGTGCATTCTGGTTCAGTCGGAGCCATATGTAGCGATTAATATTTGCTGAACTCTCTTGGTTCATAACAAATTATTTTCCAGCATGCATAACCAGCTAGGCTGTTCTCAGTCATTCCCCAAGACAAAAGTTTACAACCTTTTCTATCTCTGACTTTGATGGCAAAAGCTTCCACTCTTTATCCCTTGT
This sequence comes from Pedionomus torquatus, assembly GCA_013398155.1. Lineage (NCBI taxonomy): Eukaryota > Metazoa > Chordata > Aves > Charadriiformes > Pedionomidae > Pedionomus > Pedionomus torquatus. Next base: position 474,461 of record VZRU01009810.1, on the reverse strand, counting down.
TGGAAGTTAACTGTCACCTCTGTAGATCATCCAGTTAACTATTTTATTGGTCTCTAATACATTTCAGCCCCCCAAAAGATTATTCTAGGCAACTTAAATATGAGAAGCTATTTTATACTGCTGAATATATCTATGTTTTACCAAGAGTAACACTGAACTATATTTTCTTTCTTGATTAAGTGCAAAGTAACAGCACTAAAACTCTTATGATGTTATAGAATCTAAACAGGTGGTATCACAAGCAGGAATGATGAAGTTTCAGCTGAAACTATATCAAAGCCTTCTTCTATGTTACTCAAATCATACTAGTGCACACAGATAAGTGCACATAACTATGTCTACAGTCATAGCTCCTAGCTCATGGGGCCCTATAATAATAAAAAATGTAAAAGTCAATGTCAGCTATTCACAGATTACTCTATCTTTAAATGCGTGATAAAATAGTTTTTCCTCTTTCCTAACTCTTGTGCTCATGTCATTTTCATAGCAAATCACTTTTCAGGCCAAATTGTAAAACAATTCTTGCCTCCAGCTGTCACGGGAAAGGTAAAGTCCATCCTGTGATGGATTCTTATTACTTAATAAATATTTAATAAGCTCTGAGACTAGTTCAAGGTTGTATTTCACTCTTCCCAAGTAATTTTGGTGCTGCTTTTCAAGGCAATAATACAAGCTGAAAGAAAGGCACATAGTACTAATTAGCAGTTTGTATACACATCAGTAATAATAACTTACAGATGTATAATCAGGGTGTTATTTTTATTTTTAGCTTACACAAAGTTGCATTTTTGAGTATTACCCTGAGGGGAAAAAGTAAAAGTGCTGAAAACAGATGCAGGAAAAAACTCCAACAATATCCAACTGTTGTGCTGAAAAATAAATTTTTAAGGGGCTTCCTTGC
>VZRU01009810.1:361377-472140 GCA_013398155.1 Pedionomus torquatus | reverse complement strand
AAAAAAAAAAAAAAAAAAAGGCCAAGCAAGTATCCATTATATGCCTAAAATCCTGGACAGGCTTGAGAGTTGGGCTAGTGCAAATTGCATGAAATTCAACTAAGCCGAGGGTCCTGCACCTGGGACGTGGCAGTCCCAGGCAAAAATACGGTTTGGACAGATAATGATTGGAGAGCAGCCCTGAGGAGAAGAACTTGGGAATGCTCATGGAAGAGAAGCTCAACATGAGCCAGCAGTGTGCGCTGGCAGCCCAGAAAGCCAACCGTATCCTGGGCTGCATCAAAAGAAGCGTGACCAGCAGGTCATGGGAGGTGACTCTCCCCCTCTACTCTGTGCTCATGAGACCCCACCTGGAGTACTGTGTTCAGCTCTGGAGTCCTCAACAGAGAAAGGACATAGAACTGTTGGAATGGGTTTAATAGAGGGCCACCAAGATGATTTTAGGGATGGAACACCTCTCCTATGAGGACAGGCTGAGGGAGCTGGAGCTGTTCAGCCTGGAGAAGAGAAGGCTCCAGGGAGACGTTATTGCAGTCTTCCAGAATGTGAAGGGAGCCTACAGGAAGGCTGGAGAGGGACTCTATCAGGAAGTGTAGTGGTAGGACAAGTGGTAATGGTTTTAATTTGAAAGAGGGGAGATTTAGACTAGATCTCTGGAAGAAATTCTTTCCTGTGAGGGTGGTGAGGCACTGGAACGGGCTGTCCAGAGAATTTGTGGATGCCCTATCCCTGGAAGTGTTGAAGGTCAAGCAACCTGGTCTAGTGGGAGGTGTCCCTGCCCATGGCAGAGGGGTTGGAACTCGATGATCTTTAAGGTCTCTTCCAATTCTACCATTTTATGATTTTATATGTAAACCACAGCATAATCAGTAAATTCACATGTATGGTGGGCTTTTACTTTAAAGAGAGATGTAGAATGTGATAATCCATATATAAAAATGATCCCAAGTAGATCTTAGAGTGAGGAGAAACAAGCCATTAACATTAGCATCATACTTTTTCCATCAAAGGACTCGATACGCTGATGACTTGCTATCTCTAACCCCCAAGACCTGACACCATTGACCGCAGGATACAGAGGAGCAGTAGAAGGCTGAGCATAATGCCAGAGAAAGGCATAGATGCTACAGTTTGTTTATAACTCTTTCTACCTGCACATGATTTGACCTAGAAATATTCACATCAGTATAACTGGAGTAATAATTTTTTTATTATACTGTTTAGACTTTAATGACACTGACAAGAAATTCTCACCTTTGCATATATGACATGTTCCTTTTGCCTGTAACAAAATTTTGTATAGAATTGGTGGGAATTCAGGTATGCTGTAACCTGAATGCAACAAAGTGGTAGTAGGTGCATGTAACCAGAATTAAGCCTTTTGTTCTTTTGTTCTTTTTATCAAGTATGTACTTTAAAAATATTCAGGCTTGGATATTTTCTTTGTCAAATATTTGTTAAAGAATCATAGAATCACACAGAATCACAGAATCATAGAAGCATAGAGTCATTGAGTGTTTTAGGTTAGAGGGAACCTTAAAGAGAATCTACTTTCAACTCCCCTGCCATGGGCAGGGACGCCTCCCACAAGACCAGGTTGCTCAAAGCCCCATCCAACCTGGCCTTGAACGCTTCCAGGAAAGGGCCATCCAATTCTCTGGGCAACCTGTTCCAGTGCCTCACCACCCTCACAGGAAAGAATTTCTTCCTAATATCTCATCTAAATTTACCCTTTTTCAGTTTTAAACCATTATACATCATCCTACCACTATACTCCCTGATAAGAATTCCTTCCCCATTTTTCATGGTAGGTCCCCATTTAAGTACTGGAAGTCTGCTATAAGGTCTCCCTGGAGCCTTCTCTCCTCTAGGCTGAACAACCTGAATTCTCTCAGTCTGTCTTCATAGGAGAGGTGCTCCAGTCCTCTGGTTATCTGCATGGCCCCTTATCTTAATTACTTTTTAAAAGAAAAAGCATTCCAGTCTTGTGCTTCTCTTTTCAAAGCTATTTCTTCTGTCATTTTTGTCTCAGCTTCATAAATTCCACTAAACTGAGGCCAATTTTGAAAATGGACTCTGTTCTTTGCAGGTACGCTTGGCACTCAGTGAGTCTGCCACCCCATTATCTGTCTGCAATTAGACTGAATGTGAAAAACAAAGTAACTTTGCCTCTTCATTTCCCCCAACGATTCATGACTGTGGATTTGTGTGTAGGAGACCTGAAACAGACTTCAGTGAACAGTGACTGTGTGATCAATCCTTAGCCTCAAGATTTTATAATTTGGGTGAATTGCAATTACAAAAGAATAAAAATGGAAGATTCAGTGTACTGTAGTGATAATTAACTATTTGACCACTGGTTTGTCAGTGCAAAATAGCTTTCTGATGCCATGATCATAGTGGCACAACTGCATATCCTAAGTCAATGTGCAAAACTGTTTCTTTGAAGTCTTCTATGTATCTTCTTTTTCATAGAATCATAGAATCATAGAATGGTTAGAGTTGGAAGGGACCTCAGAGATCATCGAGTTCCAACCCCCTGCCATGGGCAGGGACATCTCCCACTAGACCAGGTTGCTCAAAGCGCCATCAAGCCTGGACTTAAATACTTCCAGGGATGGGGCATCCACAACTTCTCTGGGCAGCCTGTTCCAGTGCCTCACCACCCTCACAGGAAAGAATTTCTTCCTAATATGCAATCTAGATCTCCCCTCTTCCAGTTTAAAACCATTAGCCCTTGTCCTGTCACTACACTTCCTGACAAAGAGTCCCTCTCCTGCTCTCCTGTAGGCTCCTTTCAGATACTGGAAGGCTGCTAGAACGTCTCCCCGGAGCCTTCTCCTCTCCAGGCTGAACAGCCCCAGCTCTCTCTCATGCATGAGTTCTAGGAATATATTCATGAAACTATGTAAGCATGTGGTTGTAATGGGGCATATCTGACAGGGCATATCTGACTTGTTCATGTATTGGTTCTTCAAAAGGCATGGGGCAAGCACACAGAAAGTAACAGTCCTGCATTCTGTATCAGATGGAGACATCTGGAGACTGGTGCTTTCTGCCTGGTCCCTCTCTGCCCAAACATTCACTTACCAGAGTGAGTTGCTTGTGGCTCAGGACAGTGTGACAGAGGCCAAAAGGAGGCCAAATGATGGTTCCAGAGGTAAGAATCTGCAATTCTGGATAACAGGTATCTCAAAAATCAGGGAACGGATGCATGACTATACCTCAAAAGCGGGGAAAGAGATTTTTCCTGGGGATTTAGAGGAGATGATACAGAGCTTGCTGTAACTAGGGAAGCCCCTGAGTGGTTTCTAGCCTGAGGACTGATGCTGTAGTGCACAGGCTTAGATTGCTGGACAAATTTCGGAAAAAAATCTTGTGCTTTGGGCTTTTACTTATCCCTTGCTCATTACTGATTCTTACTGAATGAAAATGCATTCTGATCTTTATATGTGTCTGTACTTCATAACTCTTTTCTCATCTTCCTGAATAATTGTTAACTTGTTAGTGTTCATTGGTTTAACTTTGGCAGGAGAAGGAATCCAATGAAAATCCAAATGAGGGCTGCAAGATAATTTTCTCATACAAATGCTGTGCAGGTTCAAACCAAGTTATAGTATATAACCTGATAATTTTAATTTTTTGGTTGTAATATTATCCTCTTCTATGTGAAGCACTAAAAGGTTTGAGGTAGTCAGTTATTACAGTTAGGAGGAGAACATGTTGAGAAGATCCAATACTCTCTTCAAGTAATGTCTGTATTTCCAATAACCCATAAAAATTTTTGCATTGCTGAATAGTATGAGAGATGAAATTACAAGAGTGAGTTTCCTCACTTACACATGCTTACTTCACTCATTATACCCTAAAAATCTCTGGAGTCCTTTTCTCAGGAAAACTTTTAATTTGGTTGTTTCTTTCCTGCTCCTCTCTCAATTTTTGTCTGTTTTCTGCTTGTTGTCCTTCTCAATTCTTTCTGACCTCCACAATTTTAAGAATATATCCCGGAGGTCTTCTGTCCAGAAAACTCAAGTGGCTAAATAAATACAATTGTTTTGTTTCAATTTGGAGACTTTCCTAATAAGCTTAATAATTTTGACTATTTTTTATAAAAGATGAAATTTATCTTGTTGGGTTGAAAAGGTTTAATCAAACCTCTAAAAATCTTCTCACAGTGTTTTTTTCTGAAGAAGATTCCCCTCCAATTACTGTATATGTGAAAATACAACACCATTCCATAGTCTATGCTATTAAGCATTCTGCAGTTTCATCTATTTTTTTTTTATAAAAAAAACCAGAGTGGGCAATGTCAGCCATGGTATGAATGATTAAAATGCCTCAGGCTTCTGTGCAATAACATAAGTGTAGTCTCTGGGCCTAAGTGAGCTAATTTTCATTTTCTGTATCCTGCTGTTCCTTTAGTTTTAAGAGCATTGAGGACATTGATCATGTGGAAACTCTGAGGTGAAAGCATCTGCCCTGTGATTAAAAGTAATCCAAAAGAATATACTCTAAAACAATTTCTATGAAAACCTACCTAAAGTAATTAACCTCAGTAGAATTAGGAATACTTCTTCAAGAGAAATTGTAATATATCCCTTGCATGAAGTGCAAGTATTGCAAGGCAGAGAGAAATTTACCTAGAAGCATTTGACAAATGCAGTGGGACAGTGCAGTTTTGGCTGATAATTAATTAAAAGAGCCCATGCAATAAGAATAAAGAAAAGGTAAACTAAATTCTTAAGTATGATCTGTTTTCACAGGCAAGGACTGAAGAGCAACCGGCAGTACTGAAAATCAATAGACTAAAAAGCAACAAAAAGAATAATTTTCACTGTGTACAGAGGAAATATTACAGAGTTGGTGAAAAAAACTCACTATGAGATGATGTCATTTGAATTAAGGAAAGGACTATATGAACAATCATGCCTAATAGATAGGATTAAAAATCAAATGTGCAAATATTTGCACGTTAGTGAATGAACAAAATAGTAAGCATCTGGTGATAATGAGAATCATTTATAGGGTTCAAGAAGAGGAACTGAATGTGCTGTGGCAAGAAAAACCCAGAAGAGAAAAGGAGTACTTAAGCGTGCCAAATTTGGACTATTCATACAGAAATATGAACTCTGGTGCTCAGATCTTTCAACAGGAAGACTGATTCTCTCACAATTTGGCCTATCATTTCTACTCCAAATTCTAATCCATGAAGTATCTGAGAATTTTAAACATTCAGCAACTTCATCCACATCTATCACAGACCCACAATTCAATTTTACTTCACACACACTCATTATACAAGTGGTCTGTACACAGTTAAGGTAAAACATCATAAATATGTTGTATTACTGTATCTACACAGTATCTACACAGCAAAGACATTCTGCGTGAGTAATGAAAGTGTGCATGGGATGCAGGTGTCCAGGCACTGGCCATTGTGGGCTGCAGAGGTGACTTCTGTGAGGAAAGACTGGGTCTGCCCTGAGCCAGACGCCTCCAGTTCCATCTGGCTCCAACTGACCCACCACAGGGCACGGCTGAGCTCCACAGCCAAGGTGGCCGTGTCTCAGGGTAAACATACCTAAGAAGGTGTAACGTGTCACACAGGCAGTAAGAAGTGAGGACAAAAAGTGTGAGAAATAGCCCTGTGACAGCAAAGTGAGAGAAAAAAAAAGTGCTTCAGGAACCAGAGCAGACAGCCCCCTGCAACCCATGGTGAACACCATGGCAACATAGACTGTCCCCCTGCAGTCTTTGGAGGACAACACTGGAGTAGATATCTACCTGCAACCTATGGAGGACCTCAGGCCAGAGCAAGTGGATGTGCCCCCGAAGAAAGTTGCAGTGCTTGGAGAGCCCACACCAGAACAGGCTCATGGCAGGAACTGCAGCCCATGGAGAGAAGCCCATGCAGGAGAAGTTTTTCTGGCAGGAGCTTTGGCTGTTGGGGGAGCAATGCTGGAGCAATTTATTCCTGAAGCATGACAACCAGTGGAAAGAAAACATACTGGAGAAATTCTTGAAGAACAACTCCAGCCTATGGAAAAGATGAGTTTGTGGAGGACTGTGTACTGTGGGAGGGAATCCATGCTGGAGCAAGGAAACAGCATGAAGAGGAAGGGGTGGTGAGACAAAATGTTATGAACTGTCCACAACCCCGATTTTCCATCCCCTGGCACCATTCCAGGTGGGGGTAGTGGAGTTGGGAAGGAAGGAGTAAAGTTGAGCCTCAGAAGTAAGGAGGCTGGGGGACAGGTGTTATTTTACTTTTTCTTTTTTTGGCCTTTGTTTCATAACACCTGACTCTATTTCAGTTGGTAATACATTAAATTAATTTTTTCCAAGTCAAATCTATTTTGTCCATGATGGTAATTGATGTTCCTGTCTTCACCTTGACCCATAGGTTTCCTCATCCTACTCTCTCCCTCTGTCCTGTTAAGGAGGAGGGAGTAAGAAATCAGCTGGGCGGGAATCTGGTATCCAGCCAAGGTCCACACACCACATCATGTATATGATTTTCAGGGTGCGTAAGGTTTGCTGTTAATGAACAGACTATCTGTAGGCAGCAGATTGCACACCATCTTGGCTCGACAAAAGACGCTGTGCATGAGCCATATAGTGTGCATGTGTGAAAAACTGGCAAACACCTACAAAGATTTGTAGTCAATCTTAATTCCTGTGTTTATTATTTAGTTGGGCTGGAAAATTTAAATAAAACTAATATGCTTTCTTAAAAAAATAATTTAAAAAAAACACTGAAAAAAACATATAAAGCTCTCTGGAGGTACTATCTGAAGGTACTAAACACAATTTTTATTCCAGGAGAGTAATGGGGGAAAGTTTCCAAGAATGATGCAGGATAATAAAAGTTAGAAAAGTTCAGGTACTTTAAAAATGTCTTTTTACTTCAAATCAGGAAAATAAAAATTCTCATTCATCCTTCTCACCTTTCCTTAAATCTTTCATCTGGATGAAACTCAAAAGGGCAGCATGATAGGGTCGGTACATTGTGATGTCCTAAAGAAGCTGTGAAGATAGAGAGGCAGATGGATATCTATCCCAGCCAAAATTCAGTAAAAATACAAGTCAACTTCCCAACTGCTTTGTCTAATCATAACTGTACTGTACACTGATTTTGATTTAATTTTCAAGAAAATAGCTTCTGCCTAAGCTGTGGACATGCTTTCCTGTAAAGCCTTGAGGTCCTGTCACAAACTCAAACACCTTAAGATTATGGATTTTTTTCTCCCAGAATGTTAACCTAAAAATATTTCATTTCAGTAATGTTATAAAGTATGTGACATGAGTGTTTTACTACAGTATACGTGAGAGATATTGCAAAATGTTAAGCTCAAGTTTCTATCTTGACCTCTTTGATTAGTGCTTAAGTGCTTAAATATTGCACCAGCTTTATTCTTTTTTCCTAAGAAGTAGGAACCCAAGGATTAAATCAAAGAAAGGTAAAAGAGCTAAACCTCTTTAAAATTGGTCTACTTTTGTTTATATTTCTACATTTGAATTTATAAACTTAATTTACATTGAAAAAATGCACATAAATGTGTGTGAGAAACTCAGAACTGCGTTACTTCTGTAGAACAAACATCAACATTTTTAAAGGCTTGTAGATTTTGATATAATTTTATTGGTATATTATTTTCTGTGCCATAAACTAACAGACTTTATCCAGTTCACTGAAGGATATTCATCCAGGAGAGGTAATTCAGAGACATGACATATCTTTATCTCCCTCCTTGCCCCATGGCATAGTATATGGGACAACGCTAATGGCCATGCCAGTGGTACAGTTCATGAGACAGTGAGCAGGAAAACAAATGTTTTAAGCACATATGGAGATAATAGCTTTCCATAGTGGTAATCTGGTGTCCAGTCATAAATTGAGGATATCCAATGTTCTTGGTAGCACCCCTGAGTGCAGCAGTGGGCCTGTGACACCCAAATTACTCCTGAGAAAAGTCAGCTGTGCTTCTTGAGGGGGATGTACCCTGCCTTCCCTCAATCTACCACCCCCATGGAAAGCTGCTGTCCACCTCTTTGTTTATTCTGTGTCATCCTTGCATTTATAGGCAGTTAGCTAGGTGTTGTTACTTACCTCACACATTCTGTAGATTTTAACACTTTTCAGATGTGAACACTGACCTACATAAAATTGCAGTAAGTTATTTTATTCCACCATATAATCACTAATCTATTTTTTAACTAGTTCTTTATCCTTTAATGTGTCTTAATCTGGATCTCCAAAATTTGTAGTTTTAAGCTGAGGCCTGTCATATAAAACTTGATCAAAAGGCTTGCTACAAATCCAAATAAAATATATTGTACGCACAGTCATTATCAACCTTGTCTGTATTATGAAGATATAGGTACAGAAATCTTAAGCTGTAGCAATGTATTTGCAAGCATTACAATATGATCTGCTACAGAGAGCTATTCTTTCGATGCTTAATTTGTAGTATATATTGTTCCATGAATAGGTAATCCTTAATAGTTTTTACCCTGCAAAGTACAAAAATAATCATAGAGTAAGTAAGGTGTAATTTAAGAAGCTGCAGTTTCTCTTTAAAAACAGTTGTGCTTCTGTTTTGGGATTTTTTTTGTTGTTTTGGGGGTTTTGTTTGTTTGATCCTGTATATTTGAGATAAAGATTTATTTATTTGCTGCCAAATACTGCAATTACAACTCTTACATGAACTTGCATGTATTTTAAATTGTCTTGTCACCAAGGATAGCAAAAATTTTTGTTAGAGAACAATAGCATACTGTTCTGTGAGTCAGGAGGCTCATGTTCCTACTAGTGAGAGAGAGTACTTAGGCCACAAGTCAGTTGGTGTCTTTGCATTAATTCTAAATTATCTATGTATTTTTAAAATGTGCCCATCATGTCAAAAAGACATGAAAAGAGTGCCATAATAGCAGGAAGGGAAACTCAGTTCCTGACTGTTGTTTTTAAGCTTACTGCTGATGACATCTTTGGTCCATTTTTCTGCAAACTGGCTCAAGGCAGAGCTTTTTGTCAGTGACTGAAAAGGGACATTGATTTTGGCAGCTGCTATCAGCAAGGCAGGGACAAGTGTACTATTTGAGGTGGTACTAGCAAGAAAATTCCATTAGCATATCCCAGTTCTTGTACAGACACAACTTTAGAATCATTCAGTTCCTTTAAAGTGTAGTCCTTTGGAACAGGTTTTATGCCCCTTCATTCCTCTTTGGATAGCATTATACCATTCCAGAACTGGTAGGCTGGATCTCTGCACTGAGTCCGTGTTTCTTGATCATACTAACCTGACAGGCATAGCAGAGTTTGTCATCTGTGAGCTCCTTCACATTGATGTTAATAGTGGATTGTGAAAGGTAAAAATCTCTCCTGCAAACCAAAATCTAATTTATTGGTTTGCCCAAGGTTCATGGAATATAACAGAAAGGAAAAAAAAAATAGAGCTTAATATCTAAGAATACTAGCTCCAATTTACTTAGTTTCCCGTAATTTCTAAATTTTCCCCGCACCATGTCCCATGACAATAGGATTGCTCTCTCTGCTCTGTGAATCTCTTTCTCAACATGTACTACAATTTACTGACCTTCTTATTGGGTCAGCTGCTTCAAGCCTCTAGAAGCTTGGTTCATGGTTAGGAAGAACATCTTTGGCTACTTTGCAAGACTTTTTGCTGTCAATACCACCCATTATCAGTCCCATAACAACCCTTGCTCCCTTTTCTTGTTAGTATTTTCTGTGATAACACCTTATCATGTCATACATTCTATTCAGTTTCTTTCTAACAGCCAAATTTGATTAATTCAGTATATGCAGGAAGATGAGATTAAATTCTTGTTTTTATTAAGATTAATGCAAACAATTTCCTGTTTTTTTTTCTTACACTATGAGTTGATACACCATGCAACTGATACACTTGGAACTTTATTGTCTCAAAATTATAAGAAAGCACATGGTGTAAAAATAATTTTGAAGTTAACATTTTTAGGAAAAGCTATGATAATTGTCAAGGAAAGGAAAGGATGAGAAAGAAGAAAAAAAGTCGTTAGATATTATACTTAAGGATACAACAGCAGCAGCAGGATGGATAGCTAATGAAAGATAACATATTGCTAAGGTCTTTCTCTTCTGAATCTTGAGGTAAAGCAAAACAGTAGCATTTCAGATAGTGAAATTCTTGCCAAAAAAAGTGAAAGACTAAAAGGTTTCATTATTACACTGGAGCAGATAATGAGGAAATTATAGCTATTAGGAGTTGATGAAGTAAGTACCAGAACTCTGAAGTATACCTGCCTGTCAACTCTTAGCTTAAAACTTCAGCTTAAAACTTCAGAGTTTTGAAGCATTGCTTCTACTTTTTACACCTTTGCATTTCATTTTCTCTCCACTTCATATTTAGTTGTTGATTAGGGATGTTTTCTGTTACTTAGGAGTTATGAATAGAATTTAGAGTTCATGAAAAAGGCAACAGAGGAGTAATGTAGTCATAAGTCAGGGTGAGGACCGTGAAAATTATACTGGTAAGCATAGTGAGATTTATGAATGAATGCATCCTACCACATGATTTTGCTTCCCCCAAGGAGATACTTATCTTGAAGAAATGTGATTAAAAGAAATTGGTAGGATTCTAAAGAAAAGCCTATATTATGTGTGTTCTGTGTTGTATTGTCAATCAGTGCCATGATGAACTTGTGGTCTTACAATCAGCAATAGAGTTATACTGTGGTTTTGCTGTGACGTCATAAGTCTATGCACTGACAAACTTCCTGATAATAACACCAGGACTCAGTTCCAATGATGATAAAAATCTTTTATTTAGGAACTGGGAAACACTATTGCACCTTTAAATTGTGTTTGACTACCTCTGCAGAGTGTCTCCATGAAGCTGGAGTTTTGATTAGTTATATGGACTAAATTCCTTTTTCTGTACAGGAATATTTCTTAAAGTACACATTGGCCCATAATAGTATACCATCATAGGGGAACAGGGTAGAGTGGCTACAAGAACAAACCACACCATCCTGTAACATTAAATTTAAGATTTATTTACTAAACAGGATAGGTAATTTTTATTCTAATATACAAGCATACACTATATACAAATATACTCACACCAGCCAAGGCTCTTCTTTCTGTGGTCCAGCTGTGTCTGACACCAAAAATCTGGGGAACTTGAACACTCACTCCGATCTTTCAATGGGGCTGGGTGCTGGCTGGCAGCCTGGCCCCTACATGCAGATGTTCCCAATCTAGCCTTCTGCATGGTGTTGGGCAACCATGGATGAGCTCCCCTTCAAGAAGGTAAATATATAGCTATTTATTTATTTTTTTTTTAGAAGCCCCCTATGCCCTCTCACATAGCCCCGGTCCAATCTCCTTGACTTTACTTATATCTTAAGCCAGTAGCTTAAGATACTGCATGTAGCATGCATGACTGTTGCACTGTGATGTCTCTTCAAAGGTCGTACAAGGAAGTAATGTTAACTGTTCCACTGCACTTCTGTGTGTCTTTCCTGTGTAGACCTAAACCATTAGAGCAGGGGCAGTGTAGTCCAGCCTAGTGCTTTCAGATGGCCCACTCATGACAGCTATCATTGCTTCTTTGTTTTCCTCACTGGATGTCAGAGCAATCTTAAGAGCCATGAAGTTGTATATCACCTGTGAATTTCCAGTTCTTGATTTCTGGACTCTGTCTTACAGAAATATTGCTGGCAACACATCTTATAGCTTTCTGAAGACAGTTATCTCTCCAGAGGTAAGGTGTAGGACAAATCTTAGGAGGTACAGAAATGAGATATTTCTAAATAGTATTGTAATAAATGTACTAGTTTATATGTATCTGAGTATGAGATTCCATACTTCTTAAAATTTCTGGACTTCAACAGAAGTTTTGTGTGATGGGATTTGAGAGATCAGGCTCTAAAACTTCTGAACTTGGAGTTCCCAGATGATGAGTTTGTATAAGGCATTGCAGAATCAGAGTTATATTGCTTCTGTGCAGAGAGACCACACAATAAAACGTCACCTTAGACATACTGTGTAAGAAATTGCAATGGACTTTGCTAGACTGCATAGAGACAGACCAGGTGAAGCCAGGAATAAACCGGTTTTAGATCTAGTGTTAATAAAAGATGATTTCTGATTACTTGTCCGCACTCATTTTCAAAAATTTCCTGTAAAGCAGTCGATCTGATGTAATAGTATAATATGAACATTCTTACTCATGTTATCAAACTTCTTTCCCCTGCTAGTTTTCCCCATGTTAATTTCTTTACAACTAATTTTCAAATTGTAAGGCACATTAAAAAAACCCTGTGTTTAATCTTAGTGGTAACTTAACCTAAATGAGTTCAAAACTCCTTTAGGAATACAAAACAGTTCATCAGGTCTACATTTTTTTTTCCAGGGAAGAATCTTGCTGATTTATTTATAATATTCAAAACCAATTAAGATGTCCTCTAATTATTAGGAATACTTAATCTTCTCTAAGGCAATATAAAAATGAAAATAATTAAAATAACAGCAGAGAAACTGAATATAAAGAAGAACTATACTAATTGTAAGACATTGTTAGAAAAAACTTCTGGGAAATTTACCCACAGTTGTGATAATGTTCTCTGGTTGCTAAAATTATATATATTTTCTATTTGGAACTGTATAGGAAAGGTATGAAAAAGTATATGCTTATAAACTTTTCCTGAATAGCGCTAACTAGAGAACTTGGGTAAGAAAAAAATGCATGCTTGCTGGTTTATATAAACTGTAAGAAGTATCACACTGTAGCTGCACTACAGCATAGTTTAAACCTGCTGTGTAAGAATCTAGATATTCAAATGAAAAATTAGTGTTTACAAACTCTTTTTGTAATCTCTACAATGTAATTATCCTGCCTGGTTTATGAAAGTCTGGCAATATTTTTATGTGTTCCTTTGGAAGCAATTTATTAATTAAAAAATTAGGTCAGCTCCACTGACCTAATTAACTCTAATAAAACCAACTAGGTCACAATTAAGATTGTCCTTTCACATAGGTATTTTCTGTCTCTTTAGCGTCATTTGTAATTTAAGTCTGGAGGGCTTGTACAATTATTTCATGCTCTTTGTCTTTTACTCTCTGTCATCCAATCTGCTTTTTAGAAACAAGATGAGTCCCACAGGTAACAAAAACCAGGGAGAAACTTCTTGAAGTGCCAAATCTAGCACCTGTATTATTCATGCCATTTTGGTGTCTATGAAAATATAAGGGAGAACACAATCTGTACTAAAGAATGAGAAGAGTCTTAGAATACTTTCTGTCTTTTCATTGCTTTTTCAGGGGAACTAGAAAGGTTACTGGTTTACATGGGCTGTGCTTCAAGAATTTGTTAACTGTCAGGTTAGGAAATCTTGATTATACATGTGTTACCAGGTTTCGTTTGTTACACTGAAGAATCATGTTGTTAAAATACCACTGTCTGCACAACAGAAAAGAGATAGCAAGTTGCTTAATAATTGTATTAAAGAAGTATCCCTATCCAAGCATAAAGAATTTCAGAACAAGACCAGAGTCATCTCTTGTTTTATGTTTATACTTACAGGAAGCTTGTTGGAACAAGATACTGAGGTGTATAAACAGCAGAAAGAAAACTTCCAAGTATTTATTCTGAGCTGTTTGGTTTCCACTGTAGTGGGTTAATGGGGAAAGATAGGCTACATAGATGATGTATTTTCCAATTTAGGTACCTATTTTGAGAGGGGGTAAGTTAACTTTCTGAACATGTTTATTTATCTCTGCTTCCTAAGAGACTAAAATAACTTAAATGAGAAGTCTAATCTTTGAGATAATTACAATAAGTTGAGGGCTACAGTAAGTTAATCATTACAGTAAATTAATCATGCTTGTTAGAGTCTGACCATAGGCCAGATTGTCTAATAATTCCTTGTCCAGAAGAAGTCTATGATAAATAAAGTGAATAACACAACAGAAGACCTGAATAACCCCTGAAGAGAGTGCCCCATCGGAAAACAGGCAATCCAGAAAGAATTAGCTAGTAAGTGTCTAAGTTGGAGGAAGAAAATTTGAAAAAGAGAGAAAATTCTCTAGCTTCCAGAACTCATATATATATAAAAAATGTTTCTGTCAAGTACTTAGATGATTCAGTTAATTCAAAATAACAAAATAGTGATCGTCTAGTGTTTATATCTGGTGTGAAAGTAAAAGTACCAGTTGAAAGATGATCTAGTGCCCTCATAGCATTTTACATAGGTCCTAAATGTTACTGTTTCCAAAAGTTTTCTGAAGAAAATGAAAAGTTATGAGAATCATTTCCACTCAAAAGGCATTGTTGGTCACAATCAATGTCACAAAGCTCCTCACTTGGCCAAAGATTATTGCAGCACTGAGGCAGCCGAGATCACCTTTTTAGATAATGCACATCGTAAATCTGTAAATTGTAGTATAAACACTACATTCTGTTTCTTCTGAGGGTACTTTATAAAATTAAAACATCCAATATATGAATTGAATGTGATTTTGGCAGACTGCTTCAGATTGCTCAGTTATTCTTTCCCATACATTTATATTTTTAGAGATTTTGCTTCATAAAAAGATATTATGATCAAGTTCAAGCGAGTGCACTGAACACCTCCAACTCACCAAATAGTAAATACCTATAAACAAAATTGAAGAAAAAAAAGTAAACCAATTAACTTTCCTTTTTAGGGAAAAAAAAAAAAAAAAGAATGATCAATAATTTCATAGTGATTTCTATTTCTCTGGAAAGTACTTTACATAGTTCCTTAATAAAGGCTAGGTATAGAGTGGTCAATATGATTGAGTAATTTCTGCACTGTATATGCAATGCCATCCTGTGACTGTTTATCCTTCCTCCTCTTTACCTGTCAGTACCTCAGTAGATTACAATTCAGACTACAGGAAGGTACAAGTGATTGTCCATAAATCATAATAAAATATGTCACATAATATTGAGGTTTTAGTGTAATACCCAAGTTATCTGGTGAGACAATCTGGACATTTAAATTGTATGTGGTTTTCCACTACCTAAGAAGCAACCTAGTTCTCTAGATAGAAACTGGCACACTCTTGCAAACAGAAAAAAAAGCTTTAGGGAAGAAACTTTTGTCTTTTAAAATTCCCTTTTTGCTCAGGAGAAATGGAATCAGAGTATTTTCTGAGCATAATGCTTTTAAAAGGGCAGAAAAGTAGAAAAAATAGTGTAATGATCTTATGTTAACACAAGTTTTATCAACTATAGATATCTATATATATCTGCTTCCAATAATGTTATTCTTGTTGTTATGGAAATTTAATGAGTCTTTATTTCAATACTTCTGCATGTGACCTTAACTCTGTAAAATGGGGACTTGTTATGCTGGTGCTTTTACTTGATATACCTAATATAGCCACTTTAACAGGGGGAGTAGTGAACAAAATAAAGCAAAGCTTCAAGAGATGTTATGGTACTTAAAGGAATGTTAGTCACCCGACAGAACTTTTACATTTTGTCTTCCCTGCCATCAGTAATTTTTTCTTTGTTTTCTATATCATGGAAGAAACTGCTTCTTTCTCATATGATATAATAAAAATAAAATTTGTGTTTTTCTTGGATAAAGACAAAAGATTTTGTAAAACCAGCAAGTACAGTTATAATTTTACTAGATTCTAAATTTCTTTTTTTTATTTAACGAAACTGTTAGGAATCAGGTCAGCACTCATGCACAAACCAATTAAGAACTATAAAGAATTTGGAAAATTCTAGGTTACTTGAGGCTTTTTCTGGGGAGAGAGAATACAATAACCAATTGCTCATCCTGGGGGAAAAGCATAGCTTGGAAATTTGATAAGTCTATAAATATTCCTGAAATTTTGCTTTTAATAAGATGGATACATTTGCAAGCCTTTATATGTTAAAAACTCAAAGATTCTCTGTGGTTAACACTTACAGAAAAACTGCAGAGATGAGTAATTGCACATCTAGGTGACTAAGAAGTATCTTAATTAAGCCATAAGGAGCTGGATGTTTCCAGAATTTGTCAGCTATGTTGATGAAAATTGAATTTGAAGCATATGCATTGTTGCACGTGGGACCATTAGAAATTATTAGAATTATGATATCTGTGGAAAAATTTTGACAATATGATTTCAAATATAAGGATGGTCTCTACTCAAGCAGTGTGGTTTACTCGGTTTGAATGGGGATCTGTAATTTGTGTACCTCAAGTTGTGTATGTGTCTTTTTTAATACAGCAGACACTATCACCAGGGAGAAAATTCACTTAAGCACTGATAAGAGGTATTAGTCCTTTAGAATCAGAACATTAGTCCTGTTGTATCAGATCAACAGGATAACTAATTATTGAATTAAAAATATTCTGCTATTCCTTCTGCTTCCTTGGGCGTGCAAGGTCTTAACAGTCAACTTTTTTTTTTTTTTTTCCCCTAGTAAGAGTGATGAACTGGGTGGCTGAATATTGCAACTAGATGACTTATTGTAGTGTGCCAAACAAATTCTATCTCACTAGAATCTGTTATGTGGCTTCATCTGTGCTAAACACTACTTTGAGTTAGTGACCTGAGTAAGAACATTTGGGATTGTTGGTTAACTGGGGATTTTGTTTATTGTTTGGGGTTTTTTTTTTTGGTTAATTTCAGACTGAATAAAGACTGTCTAGCATACTGTTCTAGAGTAGACATCATTAATTCCAGCCCAATATTTGACAAAAGAAACACTTGTGCTTCTTCATTTTGTAGGAAAGAGTCACTGTTCCTCAGGTGGGAGTCTTCACCTGCCTACATTAGACTGCCCCGGTGAAGACAACTACGTTTGACACAGTGAGTGCATGCTCCCTTTGCAATCAGAGGAACAGGCATTTATAAGATACAGGTATATGTCCTACATCCTGAAACACATCCTGAAGCACACAGTCTGCACAGATCAGATTGACTCTTTACTAGAAAGTCTTATCTCTCTTCATTGACTACAAATAAGCAACATTTTCCAGTCTTTTTAAATAACCAGAGTATGATATGTAAACTTACAGAGAAGGTCCAGGGAGAAGGAATAAGAACAGAAATGTACTACACTAGGCAACAGAATTATTTTCTTCTTAAAAAATACAGAGTCTAAGGATTTGGGATTTATTTTCTTTAAAAGACACGCCTGGTCCCTAAGAAGCTACAGACCTAAAATAATATCTATGACACAGCAACATGTTTCTATGCATACAGTAGTTCTCAGAGTTTTGAAAATGAAATCCACCTTTGCAGGGTCGTATATCTTTGCCACCTTGAAACTGTTTTTCCTTCAAAATCTTACTTTTTATTAACCAGTTGTTTCAATTTAAAATTAGTAACTTTATTTCTAGGAAGAGTCATCATTCACTTTGCTGCTTATATAAAAACCTCAGTACCTACCATCAGTAGGTTTCTCAGCTGAGGTGGCAGCAGATTGCTGCCTGCAGGTTAGAAAACAAAGAAAACACTGCAATTGAGTAACAATGTAAAGTAAGAACCATAAGAACCACTCTATGGTTAAGAACCATATGATGGTTAAATTAAGGATCATGCAGTTTCATACTTCTTCTCTGTTGATAGCAAATAATAGATGCTTTAGAGAAGAGTGTCGGAACACAAAGCTGAAGTGTAGGAAGCACAAAATATCACTTCCATTAGCAAAGCTTACTATTTGTGCATGCTTTTCTTTTTTGAAATTATCTGATGACTTTTGTATTTCATTTAAGTTTTTGCCATCTGCTACATTCTATAAAAATCAAGTCCTTGGTTTAACATTGCATGGTGTGATAAGAATGTCCCCCTTCTTTTTTGTATTGAAAACTTGTCTGCAAGCATTTATGTCAAAGGAATGGCTGTTAACTGCCTTTAGTTGCTGGCAGTAGCATTTATACCTGGGCAGGGGAGTCAACACTGCACTGCTCCGATGTTTGAAGCTGTTGGAGGAAATAAAAAGTAGTAAGTCCACAAAATACTCTTGTTGTAATTTCAGGTGTTTCTCCATAGATAGAAAATATTACTATAGACATTGGAAATTGTATTTACATAAGATTCCCATGGAAATATATGAGGTTTATATTTTTAAGAACAGGTATTAAAAAAAAAATAAATAAAGAAAAAGAAAAAAAAAAGAAAAGAAAACCAAGAAAAAAACCCCAAACCCAGCCAAAACCACAAAACAGGAAAATAACATCTTTAAAAATCAGAGGGCTTAATAAGATTGTTCTTTTGGACAGATAATAGAAAATTTCATGGGTGGTTGATAAAAGAAAATGTAGAAAGAAAGTATGGTGAAAGAAAATGCAGAAAGCGCAGTACTTTTCTATGAGTAACGCATTTAGAAATCATGGCCACTGTAGTCTGAAATCACCAATGTAAATATGCAAAATAAATAATACTCTTCAAGCTCACATAAGGAGTTTTTAATGTATGCAGTATATAAAGAATACAGCTCACTTATACCTTCACTAATTACTTTTTGACAAAAAAGAGAAATATTTGTTTGAAGAGCAATGTAAAAAGATGTATAATTCAATGGTTTTGATCTTCAGTAGCACAGAAGGAGAAAACATATTGGGTTAGTGTATTGTCACTTTGGCTGAAGCATTGGCAAAAAGCTTTGCTCTAGCAATTGCTTTTAATAAATTACTGGCATTATTATAGTGAAATGAAAACAATGTTCATGCATTTGCCCCTGTTCATCTACCTTACAATACAGAAGCTGTAATTTTTTTCTGCTTCTGTTGGGGTAGTTTTCCCTATAGAGGAACTCTAAATCTTTGCTGTCCCATAAATATGTGAACATAAACAGTGATTTATTGCAACTTAGCTCCTGTTTTGGTGGAGGAGGTTTATGGTGCTGAGAAAACTCATTAATCTAATTCACAGCTCATAGTATAAACATAACCTTTACAATATATAACAGCAGAAATTATGTGTGGTTATGATTTACTGTTTGTGTTTTGGAAGGAGAAAGAAGTGCAAACTTGTTTTGCCACTTCCAGTTTTAATACTCATTGATTAAACTGAAGAATTAATATGAAACTGCTATAAATAACAATCTGTGCATTCACTGTTTGATACAAGTTTCCTTTTTAATATAAAATATTAAAATTCAGAAGCTGTGAGAACAGTGTACTGTGAGTCAGACAGGCAGCTTTAAAAAGCATATTTGAAACAGAATTGCTATTAACCTGATTATTTATTATGACAGTAAATCTACTTAAAAGAGATTTCTGAAGTCTCTTGAACATCTATATAACACAGAAAAGTAAAAGACTTGGTAACTGCATTGTAGTAGTGTTAAATTGCTCTTTAGGTCTTACATACTGAAGTATGCATATTTTATTAGGATTCATATTCTCACTGAAGTGGAAAACCTCAATTTTGAATCAAGAGTGGCTGTTAATATAATAATTGTAATATATTCATATCATGTAATGCTATTATGAGTTTACCTTTGCTTCTACTGAATTTTAAGAGAAACCTGTGATGCTTGAAAAATAGACAGATTTTTTTAAATGATCAAAAGAACTACCAAATTTTGATGTTTCTGTTGTCTGTCACTATGGAGAAAATCTTGCATACATAAAGAGATAGCACCTATAATTATGAAATGTCAATATTTTTATATACATACTAGTATGTTCTTAATATGTTTTTCAACACTTCAACTTCAACTTCCTTTAATTTTTGTGTGGTTTATTTTGCAAAATGTATATAAGGGGTCATAATTGTTGCATGGTTAAATATATTTAGTCAAAGTCTTTTGAATATGTTACAGTTCATATATAGGAAAGTTAAAAATATATTATCAAGAATTCTTGACCAATTCAATCATAGCTCTTTTATAGAGCCATGTTCTTTGTATAAGACACTATTTTAATAGAGAATTCATGAAAGTCAATCTTATATAATATATATATTTTTAAAATAATACTGATATACTGATATATTTTGCAAGTAATAATCTTAATGCATTTTATTATTCAGGAATTAGGAGAAAGTTAGGAATTATTACAGGGATAAACTACATTGCAAAAATGTGTCTTTCCTCTCTCATGAACCTTCAATTTAAATTCACTGAAATTGTGATAAAATTTCCTACTCGGAAAGTTTTATTGTTGAAAGCTTTTAATTCACAAACACTGTAATTCCTTCAAACTGTAATAAAATATTACTGACTTGAAACTATTTTACAAAGAGTGTTGATTATTTTTATTTTATCTCGCATCTTAGCCATACCACCATTGGTGGATTCCTTGTGACCAAAATTTACTTCTATGGGTCATATCTTGTTTGCTTGTATAATATATATGGAGCAAAATGGTATCTCTTTGTATATACTTCACAATTTTCCCTAATTCCTTTGTTTTGTATGGTGACAGTTTGAGTACATGCAAGTAACTAATTTTTAAATTTCTGCTAATGTAGTATATAATCCAGCAATATAACTGTAATATGCTATTTGAATTTAAAAGATGTATAGAATTCATTACTAAATAAAAAGCAGGGGGGGAATCAAGAGCTTAAAAACTTTTTTATAAATTATTTAATGATTTACACATTTAAAATACTATTTTTTCACTCTCCCATACATTCATGTCTTTATGTGTGTGAGCAATATATTATCCCAAAAGTTAAAGAGAAGATGTTAGGGTGACTCTAAGTGAAGTTTCTGTGCAATGAGAACACATCAGTTTTTGCCAAGAGTTTTAAATAATGGGATGAATTAACCTGAAATTCAGTAGAATTTGACAGATAATTTCCCTAGAATCTGTCTTAATTTTCAGTACTAAAGCTAAGCAGTGGAATCACAGAATGATATGGGAATCACAGAATGATCTGGGGATCAACTAGTTCAAATCCTCTTGCCAAAGGAGGTCCTCCTGTTTTCCTTGTATTATGTTGGGTTTTGGTTTTATTTTTGTTTTCAATATATTTAACTATCATGATAAGATGATTAAATATTAAAGGAAACCTTTTAGAATACAGTGACAGTTGTTTTCAGCTATGAAATATTCTAGCATCTATTTATTGGGCAAACAATTTTCCAGTTCTTCAGGCAATGGCAGAAGAGTCCATTACCAGTTCTGGATAAAAATATACTGAGTTTTGATGGACTCAAGTAATAGAGAGCAGTTGACCATATTGCAGAAGCACAGATCATAACAGTGAAATGCTTGGCAATGTATTTTGAGCATTTAAAACACAAGGTCTGTATACTGACCCTAAATTGTATAATCAATAATAATGTATTAACAATAATATAGTAATATTGAGAGCTCTGCTATGGAATTACAATACCCTAAGTGAGGCAGTCTAGCTAATAAGAAAATGTTGTCTTGAATACTAAATAAACTGAGTGAAAAATCAAAACTGAACATTGGCACATTTCGGAGAAGGGCTTTACATAAAGCAAGCCAGTCTGCATTTAAAAAACTTAAGGATGTATTGAAATATTGTAATATCCATAAATCCATAAATAAACCTATATAGTGTTATATGAACCTGCAAGCACAATTCTTTATTATCTGAAAATCAAAAGAAGACTATATGCTTAGAGCTTTGGTAAATCAGGCTTAATCTTTCAAACCTGAAGATAAATGATTATGATCAGATGGATGACATTTGTATGACAGGGTTATTTCCTGTCTAGACTAAATTTAATCATAGCAAGTAAGTTTTCATGTAATCCTACTCAAATCTATTCCCATCATTCACTAATTCATTAGTGTAAATACTCAAGATGAAGAAAATATAGAACATATATTCTAATACTATATTTCAATATTAGATGTATCTATGTCTCTCATATATACTGCCTTTTATAGTATCCTTCTGGAAAAAGTGTCCAGCATAAATCTAAATAAGCCTGTGTTACTTTGGGTGAACAATTGTCTGATAGGTTGGACTCAAAGAGCTATAGTAAATGGGGATACATCAGGCTGGTCATCACCAAGGTGGTGAAAAGTCTTGAGAGAGAGACTTACAAGAAGTGGCTGAGACCACTTGGTTTGTTCACCTTAGAGGAGAGAAGGCTGAGGGGTGACCACATAGCAGTCTACCACTTCCTCAAAAGGGTCAGCAGAGAGAGTGGTGCTGATCTCCTCTCTTTGGTGATCACAATAAGACATGAGGAAACAGAATGAAGCTGCTTCAGGAGAAGTTCACACTGGACATTAGGAAAAGATCTTCACCAAGATGGTGGTCGGTCACTGGAACAGCCTTCACAGGGAAACCTATCAGAGTTCAAGGAGCAACTGGACAATGCTCTTACTCATATGGTTTAGTCTCATGTAATCCTGTGAGGAGCAGGGACTTGGACTTGATCTTCATGGGTCCCTTTCAACTGGAGACATTCTATGATTCTAATGTCACATGTACATATCTTCCTGGTTACAGAAATGATTTTACTGATAACTAATACACTAATGTGTATTATAGTATATTTAGTAATGTGTATTATATTATATTTAGTGTATTTGTAGTTGTGCTTTCTGATGTATTTTGAAAGGAATATCTGGTTTCAATATATAAAGGTTGGGTTTGGTTTTGGGTTTTTTTTTAAATGTCTTTCTAAATTAGAAGTAATAGCAAATTACTATATGAAATGCTTCACGGAAGTAGGTGAGACAGATTGTGAAGACAGAAAACAGATATTACATGCTAAGTGAATATCTGAAATCAGTCTACTATCTAGTTTTTTATATAAATGTCTCTGGCTAAGAATGTAAGTAATGAAGATCAAATTAATAAGAAATAAAAATACAATTATATTCATCCTTTTAGAGGGATCACATCTTGAAAACTTTTCTTTGTGCACAAAACCCCATTATTCATTTCTCCATTTTAGATAATTTATTTTCTCATTCCATTTTTATTAAGTCCAGATACCTATTTTTCAAGTGAAGAGTGAAATAGTTTTTTTTCTAGGTTATGTTCTTATAACTAAACATGAGTACGGTGACTACTCATCCCATCTAAAGTATGCTGACTTAACACTTTAGCATTTTAATGATTGTCACATAGAATGTGTCCTTAGAAATATTGTCTACTGAAAGCAACATGGGTGTGTGACACTTATGCTATATCCATCCTTTACAAAAATTTAAATACTTGACAGTAATTTTTGATGGACTGAAAAGTTCCATCAAAGAAATACCAACAGCATGCTTTTTTTTGAATCGTGATATTCATATATCCTAAGAAAGGCATACTGTGGGCTTAATTGAACAGCATCTAAGAGTAATTCTGAGGGATCACCAACTGTGCCTTCACAACTAGTTCTAAGTGGGAACATCACGTAGGAGTATAGATTCATATTTTAAAGGTGCCTAAGTCACTTCCACTAAATAAAGACCTTAGATCTCTCTAACTCTGAATATTCCATGAGAAATGGATGCATCTGGGCATAACGGCACTTATTTTAGACCAATATGGACTGGCATTAGGACATTTTTTTTTATTTGATTCTGCATCTCATTGAAAGGTTGAGATAAGAATCAATATTGGTTATATATGATCCTATTTCTGTCCTTTCCATATCTGAAGGCCGCTTTTCATGTATTTTTCTTCTAGAGATTAATTCTTATATCATCCTTCAACAGTTTGCCTGAAGTGAGATTCATTTAATGTACTCCTAAACTGGTAAACATTAGTCTAAGCTAGTTGTATAAACCTTACCAAGAAGAGAGATTAATACATCCAAAGGAGCACTCATCCTAACTGAGGAAAGATGCATATGACAAAAGAGATGATGACTCTTGTTTCTGCATCTCCAGCGTACAATTGTGACCTCAAGTTATATGCCTGATGTTGTTTCAGTGATCCAGCCTCTCCATGCTTCAAATTCAGTGCTTCAAACCTCCTGAGCTCCCTCATTACTTCCTTATGCTCTTTCAGATCTTGCCCAACCCACATCACACTGATTATATCCTCTTACATTTTTCCAAGAAAATTTGAGAGGAAACATAAAGTTAGGAGAAGAAAACACCTTCTTAATTATTTCTACTTTTTGTTAAAGTAATTGGGAATTGCAGGCAAGCTATGAGCTTCCCCTCCTTTCATGAATCGGAGATTCACTAGTATTTTAGGCAGGACTGAATTCTTCCTTCTGTCTCTTGCTAAAAAGTCATTAACTGCAGAGGAAAATTCTTCAAATGATAAATTTTTCTTTGAGATAGATTCCTCTTCCCATGCCGTGTACTCACACTAAGAGGGTTCAGATTCACCAGAGTGCACTTACTATACCTCAGATAATGATTATGGAAGGAATGTGGTTTTTCTCCCCAAACCCCCACATTAGCAACAGACTAGTTGCTGATAATATTACACTAACTCTCAGTTAGTCTTCCACAAGATGTGAGTGACCTTCTGTGAATAGGTCATTTTAGAATACACTACAAGACAATATGCTTGTGAAGCCACTATTTCCACACATTGGCTGAAAGAGTTTGCAATGGGTCTATTTTGACAAAATATGTACGTAATAAGCCTCACAAAATGAACACAATAAGCCAATTTGTTATACTGGAAAAGTATAATACCATGTAAAGATTCTCCTACTGGAAGTAGGAATCTTCTTTATCTTTCTACCATGAGTCAAAGCTGCAGTCTTGATCTAGAGAGCAGTTGGTACAGCAATAGGAACTGCAACTTTATCTCATGATGTACCACTTCTGCTTCTCATAATTTGGTAGGGTGGTAATGATGAGGCATACAAACTTGAATTGTCTCTGTTCCATAAGTTTTTGGATGGAAAGTGCTCCTTTTCATATTGGAGAAGTGCTGTCTGCTTGTTAAAATCTGCTTCTCCCATAGGAATATAAAAGTTTCTAGACTAGACAGCTACATCTCTAGAATGCAAAAATAACTTTGCAGCTTGACTCCTGTTGCTGTTTCTTGATTAAGGTAAGAGTGCATCACTGTCTTTTTTGTTGGAGACTAAGAAGATGTAATGGGCAATATCTGTCTCCAAGATCCCTGTTGTCACCCTTGAAGAGGAAGTTTGGATTCAGCAATGAAATCCCAGTCTTCTCAAATTCATTCTTTACTTCAGAAGAAACATTGGTAGCATTACTGAGATATACGTAACTAGTTGTTTACTCTTGACATTACAGTCCTACATATTGTTAATGGTAGCAAGCTGTGCATTGCATGTCAGGGTATTTCTTCACCTGCCTACCTTGTTCCCTCTCTCATCCATTATCTTTGTTTCTCCTCTTTTCACCCTTGGATAGCTGATCTCCACAAAGAAAGAAGCCCATATATCTCATTATTTCACATTTTCCTCCTCACAGATGGTAACCCCACCTGCAGATCTGCCCTTTTCATGCCATTACTAACTTCATGCCCTGTTTAAACTGTTATGTTTGCAACCAGGTCACCTGCTGAGGGAATGGCTACTTCTGACAAGACCCAATCTCCTATTGAGCAAATGAGCTACAGACACAGAGGCCCAATTATTATTAAGTGTTAGCATAATTGTAATTATAAGTAGAGCGTTTCATTATAATACAGCTGTTGAGGCTTTAATGCATCCCTGTAATGTGCTTTATTAATAAGCTGTATAGAACTGCTGACTTTACAATTTTCTGGATTACATTTATGATAACAAAAGAGGTTATGAAAATGAATTCACTATGGGAGCCCTACTGTGTTAGTTACTATGATTCACAAGTTTATTATGGTAATAAAGCAACATGAGACAATAATGTAGGGAACTGAAATACACTAATGATGCTTCATATTGTTCCAAAAACATTATGCAGAAGTGGTAAAAAGTGTTATGACTTGCAGATAGTCAAATGTAGCAGATGTCACACTACTGAACAAAAGCAAGAGAGACAATACTGTTAGTCCCTGCACCTTTTGCTGCTTCCTCCCAAGCCTTCCTAAGTGACAAGAACACTTACGTTGGTTGGTTGGTTGGCAGAAAAAGATTGTTTTTGTTAATTCTTACCAATTTCTAAATTAATAATTGAGTGAGGAACAGTGTGTCTTCAGTATCTTCAGTAGATGTTTTCTATGTAAATTTATTTACTCTTAGTAAACAGGTCTCTGGAGCAAAGGACACCTTTTTGAAGTCAATGTTCCTACTATTTTAACTATTTTCAAGCTAACTTGGCCAGTCAAAATTGCTTAAGATAAACATAACTCCAGTAACTTTGAGAAAAGAACAACACAGATTAGAAAAAAGGGAGATTTTTGACACCCCTCCCAATTTTTAAATAGTGGCAGTCTACTGTCTCAGAAAAATCTTTTCATGTGACATTCTCATATGCTTTTTTTGTGTCACTCTAAGCAGGGTTTTGCCAAGACTCACTCCAATTGAGTTAGGATTATTCAAAAATAAGGGGCAGTCTTTAGACATGAATTTTGATTAATCTGGGTATAATTACATTCCAAACAATATAATGTTAAGGAAATCACTGTACCCTGATTGCCCATGCTGCTTAATAGTTAACTGTGTCTGTGACTTTTGCTTTCAGATTTTTCAATTAATTTACCCAAAGATAAATCTTCTCTAAAAGGCATTGTTCTTAAGGACTATGGACACAAATTAATATGTGACACTTAGCATGAGGAGCAAGTTTTGGGCTCTTGTTCTCTTTTGTTTAGCAGTGTAGAACTATGAACATAAATCCCCTTGTGCTTATATAGCTATGTAATCTTCATACACAAAAAATACAGCTCTTACATTAAGAGATTACATATGTTAATTTTAGTGCTATAGACTGGTACTCAGTGTGCAGAGGAATAGTAGTAAATTACTCCTGCTGCAAAGCTGTGCTGTGACTCTCATAAAGTATGTCACATTAGTGAAGACTAGAGAGTACAATATGCATTAGATGTATTGCATCATAATAAGAATGATCACAATCATGGAAAAATTCTCATTTAAAATGAGATTAAAGTAATGAATGGCAAAGTTATAAAAATATAATGTTTATCTCAGAACACAAGAACAGTGAAGACATTTAATTAAATTAAAGATAGCACATTAAAATATGATGAAAATAAATACTTTCTTTTAGACTGTGTGGAACTCATTGCTATAGGAAATTTGCAAAGCCAAGAAAAGAAAAGAAATTAAAATGGAGTATTTACCTGCAGATAGCGATAGACATAAAATATGGTTTCCCTAAAAGCCACTTAAAATATAAGAAGACACCTAGTCTGCCTATCTTAGGGGACTGCTTAACACAATAAATACTTCAATTCATTAGACATCTACTCGAGTATCTAGTATTCATTATTCTGAAAATGCCTTATGTACCTAATTTGGTTCACCGACACATTTAAAATATGTTTTCTGCCGAGATGGAGAATTTTTGTTCAATTGTAAAATTTAATTTCAAACTACAGTCAGATGGCCCTTAAAAATAAATATACATAAAGGTTCTGAGAGCAAATATGAAACTAGCAGTCTTTTTTGTACTCAGCAGTATGTACTATTAATCAGGTTCCCTCCTCTGATTTGTCTTATGCTGAGCTTCACAATAGCCTGAAGTTAACTAGAGAGAAGAGCAATACTCAATGTCATTGTGGTTGCAAAACTGTTTTGTTATTATGGAGATGACTAAGTCCCTTCAAAACTTTTTTAAGTGAATGCTCAAACTAGTAGATTACTAGGCAAAATTCTTTTTTCCACTCTTTTACTGAAGAGGGTTAGATGGACTGAGTTAAAAGAAACTTGAGAGTAATTTCATATGATTTCCCTCTGGTAGAAAGAACTAGATACTTGATCTAAAAAAGTGAGTTTCTTTATGAAAGAAATGTGCAGTTTCCTTATATGTTCAATGAAAAAAGATAGGCACCTTATTTGGATGGACTATGCCTTTCTGCTTGTCTTTAAAAGAGTACCTTCTTTGACTCAACAGAGAACTTTATGTTAGAGACACTGAATTATCTCCATGGGGCCAAATACCTAAAATGCTGACGACATCATTATTAAAGTACATGCCTAAACTAGGATGCTATGGAAGAATATTCTGCCATGAATTAATTGCCACTGAATGTTTTTAGACTCAATGGGCCATGCCTCAGGATGCAAATCAGTTAAAAAACTGGTGTGACTCAAGGTACCCCACCATTCTTAAGCCATTTCACTTTTCAGTGATCATTGAACAATACACAGCAGCAAAAAAAAAAAATGAATGGGAACTGCAAAAGAAGACTGGAGTCATGAAAAATTTCATTAGACTTAAAAGTATTTGGAAATGTGGAAGATTTAAACCACACTTGAAACGTGTAATAAATGGGTGACAGCAGAAAACGTGACATCTAGAGTCAGTCTTATTTCTAAAGCAACTCTTTCTGAAACATTACCTGATTTTAATGCTGCTTAGTTAATTCAAGCAGAGAAGGCTAACTGTATAACTATTCTAGAAATGAGAAGTACACCACTTTATGTAACATAGATGGAAAGATGCTTTTAATAGAGTTTATTAAAATAAAAGCAGATGGAAATTTATAATACATCTATGGATGAAATCTCATCTTGCAATTTGGTGGAGTAATTGGAATCCTCTATTATGAAATAAAAATAAAAATAAAAATTAATAAAAAAACCCACTAAAGTCATTAAAAATCCTGGATGAAAGCAAGCTGGAGATAAAAAAATAAACAGAGTTTGTTAAGCAAAGGAAATTACCCAAACAAGACTGAATGTGATAGAGAATGAATAGAATTCTTGAACTGTTGAAGATTATACTACACAAAATTTTACAGGAACAGAAAGAGGTGGGAAAATCAAAGCAGGGTTACATCCAAAGCTCTGCAGGACAGAAGACCAAGACAACGCTTAACATTTGGGAAAAAACAGAAGAACTGATCATAACATAACTGATCATATAAGAGATTATAGGAACAGAAAGTACTTTGTTGACAAAAGGGATAAAGTGCTACTAGTTCAGAAGAATTCTTCAGAAGATGTTACAGTGATAAAGTAATAGCTGAAAAGCACATGAGAACTGTACTAATTTAAATTCATATAAAGGACACTGTGGTGCCAGAAATAATGTCACTAGCACTGCGACGAGATGCATAGGCAACAAATAAGTGAAGATAATTATTTATGTCTTAAGGCAATTATTTTTAAAAAAAAAACTGAATATGTCAGATAAATATACATGGAAACATATGGAAGAAGTTGCAATTTTTAATTACTATAAGCAACTCTGCCATAAATAATTAAGTTACACATGGTCACTCAGTTGACTTCAACATTTTGGACTAGATGATCTTAAAGGTCCCTACCAGCCTA
The DNA here is from genome assembly GCA_013398155.1 of Pedionomus torquatus. Lineage (NCBI taxonomy): Eukaryota > Metazoa > Chordata > Aves > Charadriiformes > Pedionomidae > Pedionomus > Pedionomus torquatus. Next base: position 442,852 of record VZRU01009810.1, on the reverse strand, counting down.
GACTACTCTATAAGAAAACCAAAACCCACTGCATATGGAGACAGCACAGATTAAGATTCTGGGAAAGTCTGCCATACACTGAGGCAGAGTTTAAAGGGGATGTTTTGTTTTAATCTAGATATCAGAGATTGACGAGAAGAAGCATAATTACTTCATACACCTTATTATTACTGAACCATAGGAAAAATGCAAAATCATGGAAAAATGAAGAAAACGAAGTACTTGCACTTACAGGCAGACTCAAAGAAGCAAACACCTAGAAAATGAACTTTTTCATTTAGCTACAAAGAGAAATATTTTGGAGAGATGGCGAATAAAAGGTATTTTCTTACTTGATTCAGTGTCAGGTCCTGTCATATGACCTTAGAAAACTAGAGCCTATGTTTATGCACAATGCATAGTTTCTTGGAAAGTACCATTTCCAAGCTGTACGATACTCAATAGTTGTTACATATCACTGGGAAACACAACGGATATATTTTATTATATAGAGACAGGTAGTTTCTACACAGAGGTTTTGATCTGAGAAGTGACAGTAAAAGACTTTGGCTGGAGGCTCCAGGCAGTCCTGGACAAAACCAGAGCTTCTGGGCTACAGTTAAGCCAAAAATAATTAAGCTCTTTTTGTTGGAAAGATACCTGGGAAGAAATGAAGGTGTAAGAGAAGATGACAGTAAAACTGTTTTGACCCCCAGCGTGCCTACCAGAGCAGAGAAGAAAGGATACTTCATGGCAAAAATAAATGCTGGAATTCTATGACCATATCAGTAACCCCAGAGTACTACTGTACAAAATCATCCAATGAAGCCGAAATACAAATTCTAACAAAGAATTAAAAGAATTTATTTCTTAATTATGATTTTTAAATGTTTTCATAGCACTGCATAGGATTACATAGTTGTTCAAAAAGCCTAGTTAACTTTAACCCTTTAGAAGTGTTGTGATAAGCACAGAACTAAGGATACATTTACTTTAACATAGAAAATATATCTTTGCAGGCTCTGTGCCAGTAGGGTAGCTGCCTGGGAGTTTTTTTACCATACACTTGACTTCCTGCTCTGACTGCATTGCAGTCATACCTGGATTTATTCGTAGTAAAATGTGAATGTTAAAAAGCAATGTTTCATCATAGGAGGTTCTAAATGTCATGGATTATTTAAACAACTATGTTCTATTGTGTTCAAATAAAGGAAATAAATCTGTTCTCAGTGTTAGGTATGAAAAGCTTTGCTTTAATTCTAGAGGGAAATTGGTAGCTAAAACAGACCATAAGCTGCTTACTGTCAATTTCTGGGATTCATTGCTGAATTTTAAGTTGTGTTTGCAAACTTCTTCCAATATAAACATAGAGATTTCCACTCTAAATGTACATATTTGATAGATTCTAGACTTTCAGATCCAACTTCTAGCAGTATTTGACTGTGTTTGAAAGAAGTGACCACTGAACTCTTACAAAACATCTAGAAAACACCTTGTATGGTGCTTTTATTTTGTTTTTTTCATGATTTTTGGTCACAGGCACATAACAATCTGCTTAGGTTCCACTCCAGATACTAATTTTTAATATTTATTTTAGCTCAGTTTTCAGGTAAATAGTTGCTTATTTTTCATTGTTTTTCAGATTAGCTTTATATGTCTTACTGCCTGAAAAAGGGAACACATTCATTAGGAGCAGGTCGAAGTATTACCTTATCTATATAAATAAAGCCCAAATAAAATCTAGAATTCTGAAAAAAAAGTAAGTTATTCTGATGTATCTCATGTGGCCTTAAAGTCAATGATGTCCTTCTACTCAAGACCTTGTAGGGAGCTAAGTAAACATAAGACTAGTATGTATGTCTTGCAATGTAATACATTAGTCCTACAGAACACTAGGAGGATCTCAGGAACTGGGGAACATCAGGTGGAACATCAGGTAGAATTTATCTCACCTGACTTTATATAACCTCAATGCACCATCAGCATTTGAGTTGAACAGTGTTGAAAATTTTTTTAAAAGCAATTTCATTTCATCCAAAGGCAAGAAATCTAAAATGCATCTGATAGAGATCAACCTGAAATACCTTTTTCTCTCCAGTTTGCAGAAAGGAATAAGACAGTAAAAAAGGAATTTTTTCTGACTCCAGGAAATGAAGTAAATTTTCTGCAATACCTGACCTAAGTAAAGATTCAGTGGAAGGAGAGTTTTTCAAGAAAAATGGGACTCAGGTGGAGACAATCTAGACTGATTCCAGCTCTAGAAACCATGATCGAGCAGGAAAAAGAAATCTGGAGAATTTTCAATGATATGTCCTTTTTTGACAATAAAATCCCAGACAAGTTTAGAAATAATGGAGCTACTGTGTAACAGCAGTTGGGATGTTCTGTGATTTATTTTTTTTTATAAAAGAAGATCCTCAGATACCTTTGGCAGCATCAGGCAATTGAGAATTTGATTCCACATTCCTAGCTAATTGTAGATCACAGATGAACTAGATGTTTTGTAAAAGAATATATTTTAAAAAATTTAGCATTGTGGATTACTAGTCAATATTGTATGCCAAAAAGGTGTTGTGAGTGAATATAGCTGGTGTAACATATATCACCTGGAACACATTTTCTGTTCTCCGGAGCCTCATGTTGAGTACTGACAATCAAGACTCATACAGTAAGTGAAACAGTCTGCTGACACCCTTAGCTTCTAGTGATTTCTGAACAGAATAATTCATTATTTTAAAGGCTAATAAATGTACTTAGGAAGTTTACAAATATTTATTTTAAAAGGTATTTGGGATCCAAACAGTCTTGAATTTTAAAGGTTTGGGACCCTAATTTATGTTTTTGTGTGAAACAAGGAGATCCAAGATATATGAGAATGCTTAGCAAAGTCTCTGTAGAGCAGTGCTTCAAAAAGGTTAATAGAAGTAAGCAGTAAGTTGCACACAGGCTGTGAGTGATCAGCTGTCTTCTGACTGGCAAAAGTGAAGAAATACTGATACTTGTGTGAGTTTTTCATTATAGACAAAGGTGCAATGGTAAGCAAAAGTTCTGTTACCTTGGAAATTCCTGGAGAAATTTGGTGGAGCCAAATTGACTAGGGAAATGAAATAAATCTAAAAAGCCTTCATCTATCCTGTGTGCTCCTTGAAGAGGGATTGAAATCTCTGATCCCTGCTTTACTTATCAGACTTCTGACTTGAGTCATGTATGTCACTTATGATATCTTACCATATGTTGAGCTTCTTATCTTAGAATTTAATATGAATAATCAACCCCAACATTCACTTAACCGTAGAAAGCATATTATGGTGACAATATCTTTCAACCTTGCTTTTATTACTGTCTGTAAAATAAAAAAAAAACCCTGATATTTTTAAGGAAAATATATTAAATCACTAACATTTGTTTTATGAATTAAATTTTATGTTTAATTGTAGAAGAAAGTTGAAATCCAGTGAAAAGTAAAAGGAAAGAATTCAAATGTTTGTATTTTTAAATGTCATGATATGATTATTCTAGTTCCAGGAGCCATCCATATATTTCAAACAACAGCCCTTACAGAAAACATCTTTCTGCTTAGAATAGTAGAATCATAGAATCATGGAGTAGTCTAGGTTGGAAGGGAACTTTAAGATCATTGAGACTAACCATCAACCTAATGCTGCCAAAACCACCACTAAACCATATCCCTAATCACAATGTACACCCGTCTTTGAAACACCCTCAGGGACAGTGATTCAATCACTTCCCTGGGCAGCGTGTTCCAATGTTTGAAAGCCCTTTCAGTGAGGAAATTTTTCCTAACAACCAATCTAACCTCACCTGGAGCAACTTGAAACCATTTCCTCTTGTCCTGTTTCCTGTTACTTGGGAGAAGAGACCAACCCCCACCTCATCCACCTCTCTGCAACCTCCTTTCAGGTAGCTGAAGAGAGCAATAAGGTCTCCTCTCAGTCTCCTTTTTTTCCAAGCTAAACAACTCCAGATCCCTCAGCTGCTCCTCATAAGACTTTTTCTCCAGACCAGTCACCAGCTTCATTACCCTTCTCTGGGCATGGACTCTTCAGTACCAAATACAGCAGGAAAATCGTATATAAAAAGTCAAAATAGAGTATATTAATATATGAAAATACTTTATCATAACAGGGAATAACATAATTAAATAAAAACTTACTTTTCTGTTGTCATAGAATTGCCTTTTTTCAAAATAAACTTTATAAGAACTTTTTCTGTAGTAGGTGATTGTATACGTAATAGAAACATATATGTAATATATATGTAATTTCTGATCTCCAAAATAAGTAACTATTATCATATTTTGGAGAGCAGCTTCTTTATATAAACTTAATGATTCATAAAGAAAACTATGTGACTCTCGTTGGTATTTATGCACAGTTTAAAATGGCACACAATGACAACGGCTAAGATGAAATCGCTGCTGAATTATGAGCATTCTTTGCATGTTACAGATTAAAACACAAGAGGTAATATGGCTGATTACAGCAGCACTGGATGTGTGGTAAACCCCAGTGAAAGATACTGTTTCATTCGCTGCTGTTCAACATTTCACTCTCAGTGTGTTGTAGCACTTGGAGTCCTATGATTCCACTCTCTCAAAAAATGCTGCAAAGATTATGGTTTTGCTAATTTGCTCAGCTATTTGAGTATCACACTGACCTCTGAAAAAAAGAGACATTATTGCTTGCTTTCTGTTTGTGACAAGTACGAGCAAATGCCCAAGCTTCTTCTGCTTGTGCAAATAAAATACTAAAGAAATGCCATTATGTGATCTTGGGATTCAGGTGATTTGAAGCATCTGGAAAACTCTGATGTAGTCATTTTTCTGAGAATCATGTTCATTGGCTTTGTTTTGTTATGCAAACATCTTTTGAAGTACCAACCAGGTTCCAGAAGTACATTTTAAGCCTTATAGACACGAGATTTTGTTCATCACCTTACTATGGAAATTTCATAGTGATAAGTGCCAGGCCAATAATTATGCAGTTATGGAATCACAGAAAGTTGGAAGGGACATCTAGAGATCACCTAGTCCAGCTCCCCTGCTGAGGCAGGATTGTCCAGAGCACATTACTCAGGAATACTTCCAGGCGGGTCTTGAATGTCTCCAGAGAAGGGGACTCCACAACCTCCCTGCACAGCCTATTCCAGTGCTCTGTCAACCTCATCATAAAGAAGTTTTTTCTCATTTCAAATGGAACTTTCTATGTGCCCGTTACCCCTTGTCCTGTCAAAGCCATAAATAGATGGATTCAATGTTTGTTTAGTCATTCTCATCTAAGCAACAATATGCTTTAAAAGGGACATTGATATAGTAGCTGGAACCTCTGCTCTCAAGACAACCTTTTCAAGACTGGACCTTTAATAAATTATGTCCTGTATGATAAGTATATTCACTGGGTTTAATTTATGATTTGTTTTCAGTTGGCTGAGTAGGTGTGAAGAGAGAATAAACAGCTGTCTCATTTTCTTGCTCTCCTTCTGTCAAAAGACTTCTTCCTGGACTGTATCTGTTAACTGTCTGTCCTGGTTTCAGGTGGAACAGAGTTAATTTTCTTTCTAGTGGTTGCTGTGTTTCATACTTGGTATGAAAACAATGTCAATAGTGTATATTGTTTTAGTTGCTGCCAGGTGTTGTTTATAATTTTCAAGGACTTTTTTCAGCTTCCCATGGAAGCTGAGAAGGAGCCTAGACAGAACGATGAAATGGCCAGTGAAATATGCTGTACTATAAATGTCATGCTCAGTATATAAATGGGGTTTAATCAGGTGGTAGGTGCTTGTGGTCACTGCTTGGGAAGTTACCAATTCACGAAATGGTGAGAGTGACTTGTGTCATTGTTACTATTGACATTACTATTATTACTGTTTTTATTTTCCTTTTCTGTTTTTCTATTAAGATGTCTTTATCTCAACCTCCCAAAGGGAGGGTTTTTCCCTTTCCCTTTCCCTTTCCCTTTCCCTTTCCNCATTGTTACTATTGACATTACTATTATTACTGTTTTTATTTTCCTTTTCTGTTTTTCTATTAAGATGTCTTTATCTCAACCTCCCAAAGGGAGGGTTTTTCCCTTTCCCTTTCCCTTTCCCTTTCCCTTTCCCTTTCCCTTTCCCTTTCCCTTTCCCTTCTCTTTTTTTTCCCTCTTCTCTGTGCCCTTCTAGAGAAAAGGGGAGAACTGTATGAGCAGCTGCAGGTCCTAGCTGCCAGCTGGGCTTAAGCCACAATGCTATCTCAAAGAATTTGAGATAATCTACGACTCAGATGTAGAGAGCTCACGACACTTGTTTTTGAAATGTTGGTGCATAAAAGAAATAAAACACACATTGCTCTTTAGTGTATCACCCTTTCTTTGCCTTCATGTCTTCTAAAGCAGTCCTTTGTTATGTCTAATTTAGAATGTAATAGACCTATCTTTTAAAATGTATTTGCATATAAATGGTAATATGGATACATAACTTTTTTTTCAAGAGTCAAGGAGAATCAGACTTAGATCATTAATCAAAAATAACAACACACATGTAATTTTATTTATACTATTAAATATTCATTAGATTATAACAGTTTATTGCTATTACTTAGCAAAATTAGATTCAAATGGATGGCCAAGAGGTCACTGTCTTCAAAACCTATAATAATCCTTTCAGACATCCATTCCCATGGGAGCACTTAAAACTGAGCTTTAGTTTATTATTGTGATAAGATAATTTAAAGTTTTAGAGAACTAACCAGTGGTAAAGCTTGTACTAACCCCTTGGCACTTTTAAAGACCATGAGCTAAGAATATTCTACAGCAGAGTACTGATGAATTCTCCTGTGTCCCATTTTTGATTCATTTAGCATAAAATTTGTAAAACTATTGAATAACTGGCTCTGAGACAAAATCTCTTACAACCTTCCACTATTTATTTTTTATCTTTTTATCTCCCTGCAAAAAAAACCCTCTCTTGATTTTATCTTGCTTTAAATTCTATATTTCAACTTTGATGTCATCATTAAGAAGGAGGATCTGGGGAACTACAGGCCTGTCAGCCTGACCTTGGTACCTGGAAAGATCATGGAGAGGATCATCATGAGTGAGCTATCATTGCAAGTCCAAGGCAGCCAAGGGATCAGGGCCAGCCAGCATGGGTTTATGAAAGGGAAGTCTTGCTTAACCTACATGATTCTTTCTGTGATCATGTGACCCACTTTCTGGAAGGCTGTGGACGTTTTCTACCTGGACTTCGGCAAAGTCTTTGACACTGTCCTCCACAGCATTCTTGTGGAGAAGCTGGCGAATCATGGTATAGGCAGATGTACTCTTCACTGGGTAAAAAAATGGCTGAATGGCCATGCCCAGGGAGTTGTAATTAATAGGGTGAAATCTTGTTGGCGGCTGGTCACAAGTGGTGTCTCTCAGGGCTCAGTTTTGAGGCCAGTCTTGTTTAACATCTTTATCTATGGTCTGGATGAGGGGATTGAGTGCACCCTCAGCAAATTTTCAGATGATACCAAACTAGGTGGAAATGTTGATCTGCTTGAGGGTAGGAAGGATCTACAGAAGGACCTGGACATGTTAGATCAATAGGCCAAAACCAATTGTATGAGGTTCAATAAGGCGAATTGCTGGGTCCTGTGTTTTGGTCACTACAATCCCAGATAACGCTACAGGCTTTGCAAAGAGTGGCTGGAAAGCTGCCCAGCAGAAAAGGACCTGGGGGTGTTGGTGAACAGCTGGGTTAACAGGAGCCAGCAATGTGCCTAGGTGGCCAAGAAGGTCAACAGCATCCTGGTGCGTATCAGCTATGGCATAGCTAGCAAGAATAGGGAAGGGATTGTGCCTCTGAACTCGGCACTGGTGAGGCCCCACCTGGAATACTGTGTTCAGTTCTGGGTCCCTCACTACAAGAAGGACATTGAAGTGCTGGAGAGTACCCAGAGGAGAGCCACCAAGCTGATGAGGGATCTAGAGAACAAATCACATGAGGATAGGCTGAGGGAAATGGACATGTTTAATTTGGAGAAGAGGAGGCTGAGGGGATACCTCCTGAAAGGAGGTTGTAGAGAAGTGGGTGCTGGCCTCTTCTCCCAAGTGAATAATGACAAGACCAGAGAAAATGGTCTGAGGGAGGTTCAGATTAAATATTAGGAAGAATTACTTTATTGAGAGAGCGCTCAGGTACTGTAATGGTCTGCCCAGAGAGGTGATTGTGTCACCATCCATGGAGGTATTTAAGAAACGTGTAGATGCAGCACTTCAGAGCATGCTCTAGTGACATGCTTTTGTGGCTGAGATTGTAGGGGATTTCTGTGTGTGCATGGTTGGACTCAGTGATCTCAGAGGTCCTTTCCAAAACTGATAATTCTGTGATTTCTATGTGTGTGCCCTAAATGGCAGCTGTCTTTTTCTTAATTTTTTTTTGTTTGTTTGCTTGTTTTGCTTTGGTTTGGTTTTGCTTTGCTTTGCTTTGCTTTGTTTTGTTTTTGGTTGGTTGGTTGGTATTTTTTTGTTTGGTTTGGTTTTTTTTTTGTTTGTTTTCTTTGTAAAGCTGACCTAACACAACTGCAAAAGCTATCCTAACCTCACGGGAAGATCAGAGCATTGCGAATTTGTGACTGCCTGCTCTATTGGCCCATAACATATTCACTAACATTAACCAGGCCAAGTGTCATATAAAGAAGGCTTAAGCTTTTCTGATTTCTACTTGCCTTTTTTACTCTTTAACCACCTCTGAGACTTAGAGCTCACTTTGGATGATAGTGCTTGACTGTCGGAAGTATCCTCCTCATAAATCAGAAGCTATTCAAGACCTGGATGTTGAATATTCTGAGATCATCTCAAGCTGCCTCAATTGGTCTCAAGAGGGCTGTTAGTGTTAGAGATATCAGTGTCATAATGCCAGACTTGATCTAGGAAGGCACAGTGAGGTCAGAACACCAGAGCAATGGCATGAGTCATTACTGAAATGATGCCTACATGACTGTTACAGTTTTAATGTCCCATTTTTTTGCTGTTGTACAGTGATTATCAACAGTGCAAAATCCCACTTACATAAAAAAATAACTATGTAATAAGCAGCGCAGCTGCTGTTTCTTAAAGAAGAGATGTTTAGCAGTACTAAATTAGATTATGAGAATGTTCTTGCAACACACTTGAGAACATAGCAGAGATAAAATTCTAAGAGTGGGAAATGAGGTTACGTAGACGTATTGAGGAAATGAGATGCAGTTTTAACTTGTTCTGTAATCTATGCCATGTAGGTGATTTTGTCATACATTTCTTGTGTCTGAATCTTTCAGTAATATGCATTTTCTCTTTCACTCCCCAACAGTAGAAATATTTATGAATATTATGTTATACACACACTTATATCTAGAAAAACATTCATAGTTCTATATATCTCTGTGAGAGAAAACAAAAGATGTTATCTATGTGTTACATTTTGAGGAGGCATTTGATTGTCCTCAGCTCTTGGGAAAGCTGATTCTTCAACCTTTCAGCCTTAAAAAGAGTTACTAATTTTCCAACCAATTAGCCAAAGTAATTGAAGCTCCTTAAGACCCGCCAGATTTCTCATTCTAATTCAGTTACTGACTTTGTGTATCAGTTACCTCATAATTTTTAACAGATATCTTAATGTTGTCTTAAATTCCAAGGTAGTGGATATGACATGAAGACAAAGGATTAAAAAATTAGTGTGTCCAAAGAGTGAATTTCTTTCCCAGATTTGCTGCAGGGCATTGGTTCATTGATTGTGCAAATTACAGTCATGCTGGTTTACTCCTGTTCTGAGAGAGTCAACTAGCTGTCTCTGGAATAAAAGTTGGGCATGGCTGAATTTATAGCTTTCAATAGTGACAGCTTCTCAAAGACATAAGCTGTGTCTAAACAGGTATCAGATATACTGGGTATGTACTCTGTTCTTGGCCTGGGCAAACCTCTACATTGTGTCTGTAAACATATCCATTAGCTCTTCAATTTTCATCTTGAAAACAAGATGTTTTAGCCTATCTTTGTGCTTTCAGGTACACTAAAAAGAGCAAATTAAATGTTAGTACTGTTAATTTTATATTGCTGTGGCTGAGATGTGATGTGATGGATTGGAAAGAATAGTGAAATGCATACTGTTGAAACCAAGGTGACAGTTGAACAAGTTGGTTTTTTTTGTGTTTTTTTTTTTCCTGTGTGCGCAGCTATTTAAATATGGTGTACTCTAGTAGGTATTTTAAATACTGGATTGAAAAACCTTATTATAAACTTACAGCACTTGAAAGATGAAGCCTGATCCATATAAAAGAAAGAGATGAATAGGTATGAATAGCACTTAGGCAATTTGAGACAATTGGAAGATGACAAACATTATCTGCATTTGGTGGGGGGTTTCTTATTTCCTATTTCTACAACAGACTTATTTGTAAGTCAAAATAGCCGGAAACATAAATTTAATCCTGAAGAATTTTTTTCAAGAACATTTAATCTGTATTAATGTGACCCCATGCTGTTATCATGGCCAGTGAGACCTATGATGACATGCTGAGTAAATGTTATTTGTAAGACTTACAGCTACCCAGAGGCACCATTAATTATAGCAAAAAGTTTAACTCCAGAAAAGATAACAAACAATTGGTGAAGCCTGAATGAAAGCCACACGACTACTCTTCAATTCATATTGAAAAAACAGAATTTTTCTTCATGGAACTGGCTATTAACTGTATGCATTTAAAATATAGGAATCTTTCTCTGTTTCTAAAGTACTAAATAATGTTTGGAATAATTTATAAAGTGTTATGAATAGAAAGAATCTCTGCCTTTGTTATATTAAGCTAGAGGGATGAGATATAGCCTTTGTAAGATATCTATGTACAATTCAGATTCAGCTGTACTGCAACTGTTATTGTAGTTGTGCTTCAATAAGGCACTAATCAACTGCTTGAGTGAAAGATAGGAGGTGAGATTAAGTTTTTTACATTTGAGTATACACTGTGTGCATGTGTTGAAAGACTAAAACAGGACACATGGACTTGAAAAGAACCAAAAAAATCTGGGAATACTCTCTCTCTGAAGTTGTGCAGGGAGTTTTTATTAGGAGTTAAGTCTTCATTTGTTGGATAGCTCAATCAATATAAATATTTATAATTATACAAAATAACTCTTCTCTGAAGAGCAAAGATCTTTTGAAATATAGACCACTGAATCTAATCTTCCACACATTTTATAAACTGCTATGATTTTTATGGCTATATTGATATGGGAACTGGTGCAGACTTGCTAACACATGATGCTCATTAAGAGTAGTATTTTGGATTGAATGAATGGTATTAAAGTGAGGGGTCAAAGCATAGGTACAATATAAATAATAATAATAATTTTTCAGGAGAATTGAAATATTCTATTAATTGCTAGCTTGGGTATTTGTCTATATCTGACCTCTAGCATGTCATTTCATTGCAGGTCTCATCTAGAGTTGAAATGACCATCTATATAATTTTGAGCTGTGGAATACCGAAATCTGTTTTAAAGGAACAGCCAAGCATGTGTTGTCTTTTAGCTGGTTTAGGATTGGAGAGCTTCAAACAAAAGAGTTTAAAGTATACTATACCATGACTTAGCATTTAATAAATGTTGCACAAATATGACTTTGTGATTTAGGAAACAAGTCAAGAAGAGTAGAAAAAAATTTATGCAAGGTATGCTCTTACTAGACACATTTTATTATTATTTTTATTATTTTTTTTTAAATCAGTGGCCTAATTCTAACTTTAAATTGGTTTTAAATTGCTTTAAATGTATTGACCTCAGTCAAATTATTTTTAATTTACACAGTTATAACTGAAATTTTAGTAAGACCCAGCACCTGTGATTGTTGCTCTGCTTGTTTTTTATTATTTCTCAATCGATTTAAATTAATAAAGCCATCTGATTTTTGAGTGTAAGATAGATCTTTTGTGTTAATGCTTCTTCCAGCAGCTGCAACAGCACAGTATGGCTTGCCCTAATTGAGCAGATAAGAATTTTCATGAAATCTTGCCCTTTCTTTATATCATAATTGTTAGTTCTGAAAGAAACTCTTTCTTCAGTTCTGGGGCTCTGTTGCAGTCAAGATCAAGGATCAAGGAGATAGAGTTTAATTATCCCTTATACAAAGACAAAAGTATGAGGATTGGAGACAAATAATAGATCACTATTATTTTGTACTACTCTGAGGATTTGTTTACTGCTAGGAACAGGCCATTTCAATCAGAGATGAATTTTTTTTTGTGAAAATATCTTTCTATTAGTTTGGTAAGAATTTTGAAGTTTTGAAATAGATCTGAAAATGGCATAAAAATATCACCCAATTTTCCAACTCAATACCCATGAATAGCTTCAGCTAACTCTACATAAAGTGAAAGTATCTGGAAGCTATCAGCTGATGATGAAAAGACACAAACTCCGTTTTAGATGGCATTTATAAGTATTATTCAAACTGATGGCCCTTGATGGGTTAAAGTCCAATGGTGTGAAAAGAGGTATTGGCACTTCTAAACAACAGTTTTGATAAAGTTGGAAAGAGAATTCTTCAAACCCTTCAAAATGGTTTTACTTCTAAATGTGAAAAACCTGTCATTCTTATTTACAAATAGATATCTAAGATGTGCATTCTCACCAATAGATGGTGAATCCAAACTTCTTTTCCATACATAATTTCTTCAAAGATAGCTTGCTTTCATACTGTGTCCTTCTTGGTGTTAACTGATTAAAGATATGGGTAGACTGTATGTTCTAGGCTTTTGTAAAATATCATCATGATTCCTGGATACTGATATATAGAATTATGAAACAAAAGATACGTAGAACTGTTTGCTGGTCCTAAGAATGTAAAAATGTTTTTGTTTGCTGTGAGCTATGACTTCATTTTGCTATGTCCTCCATTTATTTATCGGTCCTGTCATTGTACAGCAGTTCCTAAGGAACGACATCACAGTTCCCAAATGCCTTTCATGGAGTTCCTGTTGTATGAATAGCGATGTAAGCTTCATAGCGATAACTTAGCACATATCACACTTAAATGAGTATTCTAACATATTACCTCATTTCTGTAAAGATGTTATTGTGATTATTTCAAGTATGAGATGAAGAACAATTTGTCTTCCTGGTTGGAATGAAATTACTTTACAAATACCTATTTCAAACAGCACTGGACTTTTCTCCAATTAGACCAGACTGAATAGTCTCTGATAACCCTACTGTGAAATTACAGAAAGATCAGACAGATATTCAGCTTGATTTTGAATCTCATTCTTTCTAGTTGTAAAGAAATCCAAACAGCATGCCATTTATCATATCCTAAATTAAGCAGCTGGAGAGCTGCTATAATTTTTCAGTGGACTGTGTGTTGTCATTTGCAAGGTTATTCAGAAATCCTTTGGTAAATGAACCACATATGTATATGCTGCAACTCTGTTTCACTACAAAAGCTCACATCGTCCAAATGCTGTTTCGTAGTTGTTTTACCATTTATATATTTTACAAATCATGCAAAACTATCATTCTGAAGCAATTGATCACTATTACTATTGCTTTCCTGCTATGCAATGTCTTGTGTCTATTTTAGGATCAAATCCATCACAGTTTGTACTTATTTTTGCTTAATTTTATGAAGTAGACTTCATGGCCAGCATATCATTTAACTCAGTCTGAGATGATATTTCTCTGTTGATTTTGTTAATTCAGCAATGTGTTCAGAAATTGTTTCATTTGCCTTCTACATCTGCTTACAAACCCAGAAACACTGTACACATACTGGTGGCCCTGGTGGCTTTAAAGATGGAAAATTATGCAGGATCTCCAATAAAATTCAAAGTTTTCTTGTGAATACAGTGGAATGGAATGTTTTTAGGCAACAAGTAATAAGTCTGTATCATATATACAGACTCTCACCTCCCCCTCATAATTTATTTACATTGGAATGAGGCATTAAATGAACTTAATTAGCAGATGTTTAGAAATATCTGATTAATTACTTTCAGGAAGGTAAGAGTTTTGGGGTTTTGGGGGCTTTTAAAATTTTTCTGAGTCCCAGTAAATGTAATTTCTCCCCAGATTTCTTATCTTTCTCTCTCAGCTCTGCATTCAGTTTCATTATTGAATAGAATTCCAGTCTTATTGTTATATTTGTGCCTTTTCTTCTTTATATAATAAATGTGAAAAGTGCACAGTGGGGCCTGAATAGTTGTGTACAAGTACATGAGGCTTGATAGTTGGTCTAATTGATTTTTAATATTTTAAAAATCACAGATATGATAGAAATGTTGGAATTAATGCATCCTTGTTCTTTTATGTTACTGATAAAAACCTTACTTTTCCAGTATCAATGTCTCACCGCCTTTATCTGGAGATCAGTCAGGAGCACAAGGGAAAACCTAAACTGTAGTTGAAAATAGTGTTTGATACCACATTCCTACATAGTCCTCTTTTACTAATTGATCTTGAAGTCCTTTTCAAATAAGATTAGAATCAATAACTGGTTATAACTACTTAGAAGAAAAGGAGATGGGTAATAGTTCACATGGACATGGTGCAAACCCAGTCTTGACTTAGAATAATTTTCTTTAACATGTTGATACTCCTTCTGGGCAGGAAACACAGACCCTCAACAAATATGGTGTTACTCTTTTTCATTTGGTATTCTCAGAAGCAAAGGAGGAAAAATAATAAGACTTCTGTCTCAAGTCAATATCAAAATTTTTATGTCTGAAGATTATTGGTCAAATGCTATCAGGGAATAAATTTTAATGGTTCATTCTCAAGATCCAGGAATGTACTAGGAGGTCTGTGATTGTTACGCAGGTTCAAAAAAAAAATGAAAGAAAAGTCCACAGTAGAATTTTTTTGTGTGTGATATCATATAGTAAGATACCATCTCTCAGGAAGATCCTGACCTACCAGTTGTTTGAATCTGGGAGGGTATTCTGGGGAAATAGCATTGCATACTGGCCCTTAATTTTGTTCTTTTTGCAATAATCTGATAATGTTATTTTTGGAAACTACAGGCTGGTCAGCCTCACCTCAATACCCAGGAAAGTGATGAAGCAGCTAATCCTGGAAACATAGGCACATTAAGGGCATAAAAATAATCAGGAGTCTTCAGCATGTATTCACCAAAGGGAAGTCATCTTTGACCAACTTAATTACCTTCCATGATGAAATTACTAGCTTGGTATATGAAGGCGGAGTAGTGGTTATTGTCTACTTTTGGTACAGTAAAGCCTTTGACATTACCTTCCACAAGATCTTCATAGAGAAGCTTTTGAAATATGGGCTGGATGAGCAGGTTGTTAGGTGGACTGTAAACTGGCTGAATGGATTGGCCCAGAGTGTGGTGACCAGTGGGACAATGTCTAGTTGGAGGCCAGTACTAGTGGTGTACCCCAGGAATCCATGCTAGGTCTAGACTTGTTTAATATCTTAATTAATGATCTTGATGATGGGGCAGAATGTACCCTTAGCAAGTATACTGATGGCATGAAACTGGGAGGAGTGACTGATATGCTGTCATGCTGTTATCCAGAGGAATCTCAACAGGCTGGAGAAGCTGGCTGATGGGAATTTCATGAAGTTCAACAAATGTGAAGTCTTGCATATGAGGAAGAACAACCACATTCACCAATGCATGGTGGGTGCTACCCAATTGAAAAGCACCTTGTCAGTAGAGGACCTAAGGGTCCTGGGTGGACACCAAGTTGAACACGAGCCAGCGGTGGGCCTTTGTTACAAAGAAGGGTAATAGTGTCCTGAGCTGCATTAGACAAAGTATTTCCAGTAGCTTGAGAGAGGTGATCCTTCGTCTCTGCTGAGTGCTGGTAAAGCCACACCTAGACTACTGTGTCCAGTTCCAGGGTCCCCAGTACAAGAGGGACATGGACGTAAAGGCCACAAAGATGATTAAGGGAATAAATCAGGGAGATTTATAAAACAGAAAATAAAAATAAAGCTGGGACTGTTTAGACTAGAAAAGAGAAGGCTCAGGGGAAATCTTGTTGATACGCATAAATACCTGAAGGGAATGGGCAAAGATGACCAAGCCAGCCTTTTTTCAGTGATGCCCAGTGACAGGACCAGAGGCAATGGGCACAAACTGAAGCCCAGAAGATTCTCTCCAAATGCCAGGAAACACATTTTGTCTGTGAGGGTGACTGAGCACCAGCACAGTTTGCCCGGTAAGTTTGGGAGTTTCCGTCTTTGGAGATACTCACAATCAGTCTGGTCATGGTCCTGGGCACACTGCTCCAGGTGTCACTACTTTAGCAGGAAATTGGACACGATGACCTCCAGAGGTCCCATCCAACCTCAACCATTCCGTGAGCTAACTGAATGTTAATGTAGGTATTCTTATGATGAATTCTGCAGTGTATCTCCTGGCTTTGGTACAATGTACCAATTTCATTAATGACTTCAGTGGTGGAACAGATCCTACATGTATATACATGTGTGTGTAGGTGTATGCATACATGTCCTAACTCTGCAGATTTAATTCTGCGAAAGTCTTGGTGATTTAATCTGAAAAACATAGAATGATATTTTATAGAAAAAAAATATCCAACGTATTGCAAAAAAAATACAAGCTGAACACACATGGAAAAAAATCATTCTTGCAAAAAACCCTCCTAATATCGTACTGGGGTCTTTGAATAGCATAATCTCTAAGAGGTATAAAATAACTGGCTAACATTCCCAGGATTGGCAAGTTTTCAGTTTGATACTTTGTCTCATTTAAGTTACCATATGTCTAGAAAGTTTCACATCAGTTGGAGACTATCTAGAAGAGTAGAAGAAAAATGCTTGTCAATATTTTATGCTAAATAAAAATCAGCAGAAGAGAAAAGGAATTATGGACTTCCTAAAAACTTTCAAGGATACAAACCAAGAAGTTTCAGAAGTTTATTTAATTAAAACAGAAATTACTTGCACTATGTAACAAGACAGCAGAATAGTACACCATTTTAAATTTTATAAATATACAAGAAAATAGCAGTTAGCTGGAACTACTCAAAAGAAGATCAAAGAGTCTGATAAGAAGAGAGTGAATACTTGAAAAATGAAGGTCCATGTAAAGCATGTATTTTCAGTGCAGTTTAGACAGACGAAAAATCCTGTTTTGCAGTCACCTGTAAATGACAGCTGTATATATATGTATCCTATAAAAGTTTAGCTCTTTATGTCAGTGTAACATAGTGTCAATATTTAGTGTGCTGATGAGAAGTATATCAATAGATGAAATCCAGATTCCATTAAAATCATCCAAATCCATGCTCTCCTGATGTGTGTTTGACTTGCACAGAGTTGGATTTAATTACAGACATTTAATGAGAACCTAGAAAAAATTAAACATAGCTTTGTTGGTCATTGGTAGTGAAAGCCCTGAAAGAATACAAATATTTGAGATTTCAAGAATAGTTTGCAACAGGGAGGAGCAAAATCCTTTGTATATATTAGTCCTCATGTAATGTACAAGATTCACACATTCAAACACAAATATTTGATGTCAAATAATGTAATAACTATAAAAAATATAATCGATGTAGTATAACAGAGTATAACACAATAAAATATAATACAAGACATATTATAATATAATAATATATTGTGGTTGTAGAACTCAAATATTCATTTGTTTTTCAATCATTCAAACATTTGTGGAAAGACACAATAATAATCAAAGAATATATGACCAGTCAAACCGATGAGTATTCACAGAATAAATCTTTTACACATTTAATATAGTCTTTGTGGGGTTTCAGAATATTTAAATCTGGAAAGCATTACTTTATATTCTGTAGGTTTTTTTTCAGTAGACTCCTTGGGGAAATAGATTTGCTTGTACTTGCTTCAGTTATATCATTAATAACTTTGGTTTATATGCCCCCTTTGATCAGAGATTCAAGTCTTGTCAGGGCTGACTCATATCACTGATGAACTGAGGATAAACAGCTTGCTATTCAGTTTATGTAGGAAGAATTGGAAGTCCTGATCACCTTGCCTTGACACTCAAGTTTCTGTGGCAGTCAGTGTGAAAGTTGCACTTTTGCATAACCGTGATTCTGAAGCTTAGAAAATTGTGGACGTACCTTCATGTGATAGTGATACTAATGCACTTTTCTGGCTTGCTTATTATTTCCTCCTTTCTATTGTCCAGTCTTTCTCAGGAATCTGCTCTCATCTCACCTGTACTGTATTTCTTTGGTGACAAACCTAAACAATCCCACAAATTTATTAATTTTGTTTCATGCTGATCTAGTTGCTCAAGGATGGCTATTTATCCTGGGAGTGTCTGTAAACTACCAGTATCTCTCTCAGATCTTCCTCTTTAAGGTAGAATCTTTCAACTTCAGCATGGCAGCCTTTCACTTATGAAGTCTATATGTTCTGACAATTTCTTTCTTATTATTTGGGAATTACATCTCTCATTCTTACACTTTTCTCTATTTTAGGCAATAACAGTGACCATGAAAAATCTTGTAATTATAGGTGTAGTATAGGAGCAACATTTCATGGCTGGTATAGTACAAAAGTTTTAAAGACAAACAGCATGTTTCAGAGGTTTGATTTAGTCTGAAAAATTTGGAAATTAATCCATGTGTAAATACCTTAGATACAAGTCCTTTTTCTGTCCTACTGAAGAAACCTCTCAGAAGTCTTTCAGAGTTTTTTTCTCATTTATATTCTGTTGCAGCCCCTTATTTACAGTTCCATTATTTTAATTCACTTTTCAAGCAGAAGTTCAATTACAAATATATATTCTGGATGCATCTTGTTGACCTTTCCAAGACTCATTAATAGTTTGTGCTGTCAGTCAGTTACAGTTTGATGGTGAAGCCAGCCAATCAGTCCTAGAAAATCATACCAGAAAAGGGGATCTCAAACATTATTGGGCAGGGTCATGCAAAATCTTCCTAAAGAGTTTTTCAGTCTCACTATTAGAAAGGGGTATTTCAGAAAAGAAATCATGCTTCTGTCTACACACAATATATCCAATCCGTGTTCATTTTTCTTTAATAAGTAGTTTGTAGAGGTCTAATTACAAGTAACAGGTACAGTTATTACTTCTGAAATACAACCTTTTTCTTTAGCTACCTACCTCAGTACCAGTTATACACTGACCCTTTACAGTGCTCATATTCTCAGAAGCATTGATCTAAAGAAAATATCATTGAAAAGTTTTTTCTTAGCATGACAGCTTGTGTTTGAACATGTGTTTGATACAATGAGTTCTCTTGTGATGTCTAAACCTATCAAAATAAATTAATGAAGAGGTTCCTGAGTATGCTTAGGCTATAAAGAACTGCACAGGATTTAGACAAGATTTATTGAAACTTTGGTTAGAATGGCAGCTCAACACTCACTTCGAAGTAAGTTCAATTAAATTAGCATTCCATCACAGGATATTAGATTCATGGTGCACAGAGAAATTATAGGCTGATATTTGCATATATTGAAATCCACAAGGGGAACGAAGCACATAGAAAGAGGAGTAAGCAGCAGTAATAATCAAATTAATTTGTTGTTATAACTATGTAGCAAATATAAGGCAAGCTAAAATAATTTTTAGACGGGCTTCTAGTGAAAAATATATCAACTCATTACTGAAGGATCAAAAATTACCTTACTATATTATAGTCTCTCTTCCTCTAGGTTCTCTTAGGCTATTAATTTTGTGGTAAAAATAAGAATAAAATAAAATAAAAGAACAACAAAAAACCAACCCCAAACCTAATGAAAATCCAACAGAAAAAAAAAAAAAAAAACAACCAGGAAATGCAGAAATATAAACCTTTCAAGAACATAAGACACTTCTTAAAATTACTTTCATTTATGTTTTTAGTGAAGAGGAATGAAGCTAAAAAGTGATGAATGTATTGCATAATGATTTCAAAGTCTGAAGATGGGATTTGTCTCACTAAGTATCGAGTTTAGATGTGTCTATCCAAGCTTTTCATGGAGGTCTTTCTTCACAGTCAATAAAATCTGGTTGATACAGTCAGTGGAGTCTAGGGCACGATTCATCTCATTGTAAGGCAGGCATTAAAGTTGTTCAGAATAGCTGCTGCAGAAAAAGTATTCCTTTCTTTTTATTCACTGGGCAGAAACATTATGTGACTAAACTGGTTTGGTGATAAAATTTGTTTTCTGGGATGGGACTTGTATATCTGGGTTTATCCCAGATTATTATTTCATGTTTCCTCTTTTTTTGTGCCTCCATGTTCTTATTTGTGAAAAAGTATTTCTCATACTGACATTTATTAAACTCTCTAGGATAGATGGATGCAAAGTTCTATAGTCTGACCTGCTGGAAAGTAGCTCTGCAAAAAAAGACCTGGGAGTCTTGTCGGACAACAAGTTGACTATGAGGCAGCAATGTGCCCTTGTGGCCAAGAAGTCCAATAATCTCCTGGGGTGCATTAAAAAGAGGGCTGTCAGCAGGTAGAGCAGCAGGTAGTGCTCCATGGAGGAGCAGGTTTACTCCCAAAGTCACTGCAGCACTTGGATAACTGAAGCAGGAGCAGAGAAACTGAGTAAGAAGGATGAGCAAGCAAAAAAAAGTACGGAACAAGGAGTAGCAGAATGAAATCACTGTGACCTGACATCAACCCTTTGCACTGCCTGTCCCCTCACCTAAGGGACGAAGTGTAAGAACAAGGAAAGTAGAGACTGGGAAGGGGACATGAGTTAACTTGGAGTGAAGTTAAATCTAGGAAAGGAAGGAAGGATGTTTTCTCTAGCAGTCTAAATATTTATCTTTGTTTTCTGATAACCCAAATTAGTAAACAAATGTTGTAAATGAGGCTAAATTCCCCAAGTAAAATCCATTTTTGTCCCATGAAAGTAACGGGAGAATGAGTTATTTGCTTTTATTTTGACCCATGAGCAGTCTTGCACTTGCTTTTCTTATCTTCCTCCCTGTGCTGCTGGGAATGGTGGGAGCCAGAGAGAAAGAAAATGAGTGGCTGTCTGGATGCTTGACTGCCAGCCACAGCCAATCCACTGTAACAGCACACTTAAGTTAATCAAAACATAAGAATCATTCACATTTTTTGGAAATACAGCTGTCAGAAGCAGCTAGCCTTGCAACTCAAGAATGCCTAGGCTGAAATAGAGCCATAGATATTCTTACAGTCAATGAATGACTTAATCAGGTTGAAAACTAATTACAAATCAGAATACATTGTTGAGAGAGAATATAAAATATGAAGATTTTTTGTTTGGTTTTTTTTTTTTTTTTTTCTTTCCCAGAATAGGCCCCGAAGCTTGCATTTCATACAGCAGATCATCTGCTTGGTCACTCACACACAACAAACAGACAATTTGTATCTATTTGTGTTAATTGACAACTATCAAAACATATCCTTTAATATTGTAAAATAACTGTTCTTTTCTACAAATACAGGAGTTTATTTTGCACTGACCTAAGCACCCTAGCAACCACTTTGGCTTATTATTTTTGTTTCTTGCTCTCTCTGTTACTGTAAGAACAGATTGTTTTATAAATAAAATCAGTTCCTTTCTCTGAAGTCATTTGCATCCTGACCAGCAGTCTACTCTATCAGTGTGTGTGGACTATAAGAATGAAGATAACTAAGCATCCTAAACTGTAGCAACAGGTAGCATTTGTGGCTGTGATAACTAAGTACTCTTTTATGAAATTGCTGAAAACAATTGCCATATATCTTGCATTGCATTTGTATGGCAAGGCTTTGTTAGCTGGACGTGTTTGTGTAGAGGGAAAGCTCCTGTGAGAAGCTGCCAGAAACTCCCCCCATGTCTGATAGAGCCAGTGCCAGTTGGATCCATGATGGACCTGCTGCTGGCCAAGGCTCAGCCCACCACTGATGGTAGTAGCACTTCTGGGTAGCACCCTTATTTAAGAGGGGAGAAAAGTTGCTGCAAAACACAGCAACTGCAGACAAAGAAAAGAGTAACATGTGAGAGAAATAACTCTTCAGACTCTTCAGTGAAGGAGGGAGAGAAGGTACTCCAGGCACTAAAACAACGGTTCCCCTGCAGTTTGTGGTGAAGACAATGGTGACACAGGCTGTCTTTCTGCACCCCATGGAGGTTAATGGTGGAGCCCATATCCACCTGCAGCCCATGGAGGACTCCATACTAGAGCAGGTGGATGTGCCTGAAGGAGGCTGTGACCCTGTGAGAAGGTGTGATGAAGCAGGCTCCAGGTAGACCTATTGATCTGTTAAGAGAGGACCCCATTCTGGAGCAGGTTTGCTGGAGGGTGTTGTGACTAAATCGGGGACCTATGATGGAACAGCCTGTTCCTGAAGAACTGCACCCCATGGAAGGGGCCCACGCTGAAACAGTTTGTGAAAAAGCTGCAACCCATGAGAAAGGACCCACACTGGACAAGTTTGTGGAGGACTGTCTTCCATGGGAGGTCCCCCATACTGGAGCAGGGGAAGAGTATTAGGAGTCCTCCCCTTAAGTAGGAAGTAGTGGCAGAAGAAATGTGATCAACTGACCCAAACCAACATTCCCTCTCCCCCTGCACCTCTTAGTGGAGGAGGAAGAGAATTCATGAGTGAAGCTGAGATCAAAAAGAATGGAGGGGTGGGGGAAAGGAGTTATATACTTTTAATTTCTCATTACCCTACCCTGAGTTTTGACTAGTAATAAATTAACCTAGTTTCCCCAAGTTGAGTCTGTTTTGCTGGTGATGGTACTTGGTGAGTAATCTCTTTCTGTCCTTATCTCCACCCACAAGCTTTTTGTCATATTTTCTCTCCCCTGACCAGCTGAGGAGGGGAGACATAGAGTGGCTTGGTGGACACCTAGCATCCAGCCAGGATCAACCCACTCCAGGTGACTTAGCCACTGCAGTTTAGCCTTAAAGTTATGATTCGATTCATGGAAAATGACTCCGTGGTTTCTTTTAAAATGTTTCAACTGCCCTAGATAATTGCATTACTTTAGTAGACATTTTGTTCTATACCTTATTATTAAATAAAATATGCTTCAGGAGGAACTCTGTCTTCCTGAACCAGAAATTGATAGAATTCTTATTAAAATATTAAAAAAAAAAATGATCACAGGTAGCCAACTTATTTTGACACTGATAAAGAAAACTGTCTTACTGAAGATCTTTGTCATCATGTTAGAGGAACTTTCCTTGAAACTGTTGCCTAAATCAATTTCCAGATCTGAGAATGTGACAATGAACAACTATAATTAGACCTATAAATATGTAGGAAGTTTAACATTTCCATTTCTTGGCTGTGATAGAAGTTTGGGACTTTAAAAATTATTTATTTTTTCAGTCAAATGAGTAAAAAAATTAGATTCTGGTTAGAGGGTTGCAATATATTGACTGAGGTTTTTTTCATACTCCAGATTCTTCATTCTGCCATTAACAATATGTATAATAGAAAAAATGTTTTTCATTGTTGATGTTGTTTTGTATGTTTTACTTTTGGTATTGTGTCTTTCCAAAACTTGTAATAATAGAGAAGAAAAAGAAAAAAAGTAGTAGCAGTCATTGGAAAGAGGGAAAATGCGTTGATTTTCACTGTATTTTTTCTATGGCATTGAATTGCATAAAATTTTAAAAAGAAAAGAGAAAGAGGGAAAGAGAAACTTTAGCATTTTCATGAGAAACTGAACTTTAAAGTTTTAATGCATTTAAAAGTCTTTAAATGCATTAAAGACATTTATGATATTTTTTCATGTAAATTGAAACAGATTATTGATCAGTGAGAGTATTAGTCTATGCTAAAAGTAAAGCTTTCCTAAAGAAAATGAAAGTCTACACTAGTAATATTTGTAGATTAATATCAAAGAAATTTCTTTCAGCTCACTCATGTACACTTTGAAAGCAATATTCACAGTTTCAACTCTGGAACTGAGAAACTATAAATTTCACTGAAGCCAAAGCTCGCCACTCCCATTCTGTCTCCTCAATATTTTCATGACTAGAAACTAGCAATGTATTAGAAAAAGATGTCTTGTTCAATGGCAGAGCCAACTACCATGACTTTTGGAAAGAAGATTGGAAGCCCGGGCATGGTAAGAGAATGATGCTTGTAACTTTTTTAGAGGCTTTAGATAAATCTGTTCTTGAGTCAGAATTGCTGTCTGTATTGCTGAACAAATGTGTTCTCTCATGCACCTGCTTTTCCAGTCATCCAGACTGGAACACATTGTAGTTCTTTCTCTGTGTGCTCAAGTTTTGTTCCAAAGGAAACCTTATTGTACAAGAGACACAATGCACACCCAGGTGTCCAGCATGCATGAGATGCTTCCAGATCATGTATTTATAGATCCAAGATTGTAGAGCACACCTGTCCTGTGTTGTTGACATGGTCATTATTTATTAAAGCAGTTTGGATCAGGTTAATTTTAATTTTCATTTAATTTTTACTCTTGAATAGTTTTATCATGAATTTCAAAAGCAATGGGTAATGAACAACATTGTTTGATTGCTTTTTGGTGCTAAATAGCATAATTATGCTTTCCTCTCAGTTCAGGCACTGGGCAAGACTCTGCAGATTCCTGAAGCACCAAGAAAATACAGAAATCTCTAAAAAGGATTTAAGAAAAAGAGTGAGCTAAAGTAAGACTAACATTGCAAGTGCCTCTGGTAAAAAAACACACTACTACAACAAAATCAAAACCAAAACCAAAACCTAAAACCAAAACCAAACAGAAACAACCAATTCAACCACATTATACATATCACACATGGGCACAGGACCAGAGCAATTCTTTCCACGTATTCATATTCTGTGATTTGTTAATAGAGACTGCTCTATGGTTGGTGACATATATTTCAGATGTACTCAACTAACAGTGTGATTATATCTTTATCTTATTTTTTGATGACTGGCTTCATTAAAAAGAAAAATGAAGGGAAATAATGATTTTTGGATGTTTGTATTTGCTTGTAATGATGGTTTGTATGTTACAAAATTACTAGGTAAGATTTATATGACAAAAGTTTTAGATTTTTCCCTGTATTACACCTTAAAAATGCCAATGAAAATCAAGAGTGGATAAGAGATCAATCTAGTTAATGTGACAGAAGCTAGACATGATCCAAATTTTGGGGAAAGCAAGGACCCAACAAGCAGAAGAAAACAAAGGGAACAGAAAGGTAAATTTTGAGTTGATCCAAAATTGTCACTGAGCGCATGACTGAGATCCGGCATTGTAACTTAAATATCAACATTATTCTGTTTAGACCAATAGACAGATTAAAGGCAGCTGGCAAAGGCAGAATGTGCCAGCTTTAATGGTGGCACAGGACTAGTGGCAATGAACTAGGGAAATGACTTTAGATGATCACCAATAATTTTAATTGATGAAGAAAACTCATCCAGTGGAAAAACCTAATTGGCAAACTAGTGAGTAAAAGTGATTTAATGTGTTCTATGGATCAGAAAATAAGACCTGGCATGGAGTATTGGCTATTAGTGCAGCTGTTGTGAAGATGATCTGCATTGGAAAATTGAACTGAAAAAAGCCACAAGTGAACAGAGGCATTGGGAAAAATACTGGTATTTAGCAGTATTTTCTGCAAGAAGTTTAGGTTGTTTGTTCTCCTGAAGTTACCACTAATTGCATAGCAAATTATCATAAAGGCACAGCAAGAGTCCAAAAGAACATACAGTGACTTGTGAGGATTCAAAATATTAAATGAATAGCAAAACCGAGAATGTAAGACCCATCCTGCCTGATATTCAGTAAACCCATCTATGTTCTCCTGCTTTTTTTAAGGTACTACCCAGACGAAATTACCCAAAAAGAGTAATCATACACATGAGTGAATACAGATGAGTTGAAAATGAACTTTATCATTTATTTTACACAAGTTGATGTCTAGCTGAAAAAAAAACCCACCATACTCCGTGTCACAAAGTGCCATGTGTGTGTGCTAGACCCGTAAGACACTGAGAGAAGAACCTAAAGAAGCGCTTTGAAAAGTGACTGGAGGTGTGACCTTCCAGCAAGTTGGAGGTAAATGCCTCTTCAAGATATTGATGTCAGTAGCAGGTGGAAATATTTATCCTTTGAATTGGACAATGAGCATATTTTGTAGTAAGGGATAGGATTCTTCTTATGTGCATTCTGATGTGCGAAAATCAGATATCTAAATTTAAGCCTTCTTTCTTCCTTGCTGTGGAAGAGTACTGAGCATGTAATGGTTGTCTAGCTCAAAATTAGATGCCTAATTTCTCACATGAGATAATCCCACATTCTGTGTTCAGTTTTTGTATGGCTAATGATATCCAGATATTTTTCATTGTTTGACAGCTTTTAGGGAGGCTGGTGAATTCACTGGGAACATTTGAGTAGTATTTTATCAGTGAAATGTGGTCTTATCTCTTTTTTTCCCTCTTGAGAGGTAAACCCTGACCCTGATCCTGATCATTTAGAACATTAGACTAACCAAGAGAGATCATAAGCTGTGATCTGTTATCAGAGAGTTAGAACTTAATATTTTGTTTCTATGAGCTAGCCACATGCTAAAAATGCTGTGGAGGTAGCTTAAAAAAAATCTTCATGTCTTTCAGCTATGATGATTACATTTTATGATTAAATTATAAATCAGATGTGTTAATTTTTGTGAAAGTAGCCATTTTAGCTGGCAACTGAAACAGAGACTGTGCATATATGCAGAATGTCACCACATAGTCTAATGTGTCAAGTTCTACATTGAGCAGAGCATTTGGATGAAAAGTAAATGGATGGGTAATGACTAGCTTGGCATTTTAGCTGAGATTTAGAAAGCCCAGAACAAGAATCAGTTTATAAATGCCAAAATCACTTACAGGATAAGAACAAATGCACAACTTCAAGTAAAATATTTTTCTTCCTATTGCTGACTATGTGCTATAAACCATTCCCCCTCTAGGACTGATGGAAAAATACATTGTTTAATGAGACATACTATTCTAAAGAATTATCTAGCGTGTGTTTTGTGCAAAAGGAAGTAGTTAAAACTTTATATTTTGAAACAGCTTACTGAATTTCAATTTAGCCATTCTAATATTTAATTGGGATGTTGAATGTGTTTATTGAGTTTTAGTACTTCACAGTTACTCAGTGATATATCTGGTTGATGATACAAGCCAATTTCTGCCATCTTATATAAAATAGCATTTTATTTTAAGTCTAGTCCTACTGAAATCAGAAAGACAACCTGTGGAATAAGTGGCTGCCAATGGTAAATAAGGATGGCAGAAGCTAACTCAATGTCTTTTTATTTATTTCTGACATCTGGCAGGAGAGAGTACAGCTATTTACTGCTAGCTTTATATTCATCTGGTCTGCTGTACCTGTGGTATCAGGTAAGCCAAATCACTGTTTGGCTTTAAAATCCTCAGTTAAAGCTGGCTTGATTTGATTTAATCTTGATTTATTTGAAAGATCATTGATTTTTCTTCACTGTGGAACTTTTGTTTTGTTTCCAAACTCTACAGTGCTTTGAACTAGGTTTGCAGTTAAGAAGCCCTTTTGTAAAATAAAGTTGTGGTTAAAAAAACACTGCGTGGAGGTTACCTGGAGACTTCACAACGTGACATTTTCTCTGTAAAAGTACTGTGAGAGAAGTAAACAACAATACAAGAAGAAAAATGTCCTTTTAAAAAACACAAGCCTGCTACACAAGATAAGCAGAGAGGATAATGAATGTTATAAACCCTGAAAATTACTGCTTATTTTAGAAAAGTTTATATGTCAGAGAGGAAAAAAAAATACATTAAAAGAACAGAGTAATTTGTGTACACAAGACTGTAGTTCTTTCCCCAATTAAAAGGAAAACTAAGTTAAATTTTATCAATTAACCTGTGTTTCTTCACAAGAAGGAACATTCTAGTATTGTTGTTCAGGCTACCAAGTGTCATGTACTGTCAGCTCATGTGGGATGTTACTTTGGTACATCACAGATTTGTTCAGATGGTCAGTAGGTAATACCAAATATATAGGTTTTATTTAGAATACCAGAATTCATTCTGTAAAAAGCAGCAGTACCAGTAGAAATTCTGCTGGAGCAAAAATACAGCTGTGAATGCCCAGAGGAGGTGATTTAGAGAATAACAACAATTTTCCAACTGCCTTTTGTATTCAGTCCTTACCACTTTTCATGCCAGTGACAAGAGTTTTCAGTGGTATGGGCACTTGTCTGATAAGGATTGGGAAGCAATCCCAAACAGATTTCAAACACCAACCTCAGACACCAATGAATCAAATTTTCTGGTCCTTCATCAAGAAAACCTCCTTAAACTGCTTTCAATATTTTTCTAGTAATGGCTATAGAATTTGACCTTATAGACTTAAGTCACTCAGTTGCTTCTTTCTCTTTTAATTTTTTCATTAAATAATCTCCTCTGTTTTCATGGGACATGATTAANAGAAAAGCTCTGATTTTGTTGGTCCAGACAAAGGAAATTATGCAGCTGCACTTTCACCTTCACAGACTGTCTGCAAGTGTAAATAGAAGAGATCTGAGAAAAGCAAAATCATAAAATCATAAAATCATCCAGGCTGGAAGGGACCTTCAAAGGTCATCTAATCTGACTTCCCCACAGTCGCAGGGTCACCCCCAACTAGACCAGGTATAATCTTGTATATCTTGAATTCTTCGCTCAAGACTCACCTCTTCTAGAAGCTTGTCCTCAAGTTCTTCTCCCTGCTTGTCATTGAATTCTTGTCCACACCATCAGAGAGAGAGGATGCTGTTCTCTGTCCTCAGTACAGAAGGGGAGACATCTCTATGTGTACATTCTTTTCCCTCATCTTTGGTTAGGTATTAAAATACAGGAAATAAGTTGGGATTGCCTGTTCTGTGTTAACTATTCAGACTATAACCAGTTAGGTTATATGGTTATCCTTAAGGAAGGCATTCTGTGGGATGAATCCTACTGTTAATCAGATACACATATCAAAGAATAAGAATCATGAAGCTCTCTTTGTATTGTACTTTTCTTTTTATTTTTCAGTACCTGAATATTTTTCTCAGGCAGATAACTGTAGATGTAGATCAAGATAAAATAAAACTTACAGACCTGTACTGTACCTATGGCAGAAGTGTTGGACCTGGATGAAAAGTGAACATCTTCCACAAAGAAGAAGGACAAAACAAGCAGATAAACCCAACAACAGGACCGATTAATAAGACGTATGATAGGCAGCTGTGGGAATTAAAGGTCATCCCTAAACATGAAGCAGGTTTACCCTTTTAGCTACAGTGCTATGGTCTTGTTCAGGCAACAAACCCTTGAGATTTCACTGTTACCTGTCTATGTTGAGTTACATTGTTAATTTGAATGCCTAGTGATTATGGTGTGTTATGATATCAATTGAAAGGTCAATGAATTCAAGAAATTACTTTCTTATAGCTTATATGACAGTCTTTTTGCGTTTTTTAACAAAAATTGTATAGTTGATAACTTTCCATATTACACAAGAGAGTCAGGAAATACAAAGATAACATTCACAGAGAGACATGATGTACTTGCTATAGGTTTTAAAACATGAGATTAATGACTGAAAAAAACCCCAAAGAGTCAAGAATCCCTTGTGGAAAACATTAGCTCTATTTCATACACTGAATAAGACAACTATAAAAAATATAATATTAAATATGGTTTAAAAACTCCATGGTTCATAAGGTTTTTTCCTCTGCATTTTAAAAAGTATGAGGGTAAAATATGTATGCAAACAGATATGGAGAAACGTATTAAAACAATGTTTACAAATATTTGTTTAAATTCCAGATAAGTGTTTGCTTTAACTCTTTTCAAACTGCTTTTATTTGCAAAATGTAAATATTTACAAGAAGAAGTGTTTGCTTGTAAGGATGCTTGGGGGAATTCAATTTTTTCTATAGATACTTATATGAGAAGAAAGCAATTCACATATGGACATATGTATTTTTGATTTGGTGTTTGCTATTCTCTGCTGTTCTCTTTGCCGTCAACTATACCAGAAGCTGAAAAAAGACTGTGTAATAATATGATGACTAATTATCTAAAGAAAATTTTGAGTAGCTGTAGGAAAAAATCTGTTGGATTAATTGTTCACATTTTTTGCCTGTTGTACAATTAAAAAAACCAAATCTATAGAAATTTAAATAATGAAAAATATATCAATAATCAATGGCAAAAATGGTCTAGTTTTTTTCTTGCTGTTTTATCAATTTTAAGATTTTTGAAAAACAATTTGTTTCTTTCATATGCAGTTTTTTATGACTTGGTCCTCTTAAAGCACTGGCTTTGTCAACACTGAAAAACTGTGAAACTGAGTTTATGTCATGTATTAGAGGAAGGTCTAGTGTGAATTCTGTACAGAAAGTGAATGATCTATGATTTACTATTCTAGTTCTCTTTTGGAAGTTAAAGCATATTTACATGTGAACAGGTTTACTCTTCAGTTCCAGTTTTTTTCTCAAAATTTTCATTTGTGTCATGAATTAGAATTTACAAGAAGCTAAACTTTAAAGATCCAGTCTAACTAAGCATTTAAAGTATGTCCT
Organism: Pedionomus torquatus; assembly: GCA_013398155.1. NCBI lineage: Eukaryota > Metazoa > Chordata > Aves > Charadriiformes > Pedionomidae > Pedionomus > Pedionomus torquatus. The sequence continues at coordinate 412,357 of VZRU01009810.1, read as the reverse complement.
TAATTTAAACATGAATAAACACCGATCATCACTTTGCTGTATGGAGCTGTGAAATGTTTCTCTTTCATCCTCTGACCCCCAGAAATACAATTTTAAACTTGTCACAAATTTTCTATGAGATATTAAGTTTGTGATTCTGCTTTTTGAACACTTCTGTAAATATAGCTTTGCATAATGTTTTCTACTCCAATTATTCTTTATAATCTCTATGTTATTGGACAAAGATGAAGCTAATAAGGCCTTTGTTTGGGTTTGATGGGTGTTTTTCCTGATGTTTCTATTTTCCATGCAATATCCATTCGTCAGAAGATGAACAAAAGCATAAAAATTAACGTCCCTCCTGTGAAGGCTAAACAAACATACTCTGAAAACAAGTAAGCATTAAAAAATAAATTGTATGAAATTATGAACCAATTAAATTAAGTCTTGCTATTGATTTGGTTTATCTCAGTGGTAAGCCTCTTATTTTCTTTGATCTGATCCATCCACTTAACTGCTAAAATATTATTTGAGTTCAAATCTATTCAAATCTTCAATGTTTCACAAAGCTGAAGGTATTTGACAAGGCTGACAGTGTCATTCAATACATTTCACCTTCTAGTTGTTAAAATACAATAGCAAAACCACCAAGAGCTGGAGAGAGGGAGAAACACTCGAGAAAATATTGATTTTAAAATATTTTGTCAACAAGAAAACCAAAATTTAAAATGTACCTCTTGACAGAGGAATGAGATTTGAATGAGGCATACATGTAATAGAGTAAATGAACACTCCAGCACAAAGATTTGTTCCTAGATATTTCTGTCTCATTATCAACTTTCAGTGTAGACTTCAATTTCTCAGTAGACTAATAAAGTTCTTTGAGGAGAAGAGAGTATTTTGCAAAAAAGGGTGTACACATTCATGTCACAACATATGTATCCAAGAGCTAATATAAGTCATACAGTTCTAGGTAAAAATATAATGCTAGAAGAGCTAGCAATTCTGACTGGCACATGATGAATGTTTCTAAACTAATATTATATGACATGTTAATAATAATCAATATTCGTTATAATAATCCACTAAAAATTCCCATCACTTCAGTGTAAAATATTTGTGGCATATGTTTACAAAGCCAGAATCAACTTGGTTTACAGCAGTAATTAATTTCAGTTGAAATTTAAGACTGGTAAACTACCTGTTGGCGAGTGCAATTTGAATTGCAAACAAATGCCGCAACAGCACAACTTTTATAAATAGTTTTCTGTAAGAGGAGACATTGCTAGCACCCAGTATGTTCTTTCCTCCACAACTTGAAGGTTACCAGACCTCTGCATTATCAACACTAAACATAAGAATCAGTATAAAAGGAAAAAAAATATATAGCTGTGCCAAAATGTGTCTGTCATTTTTGAAGGGCCAGTCCAGAAGTTTTCAAAAACTTTGGAAGAAGAGAGGAAGGACCCAAACACCAATACTTGTGTACCTAGCAGTTAAGCTGAGCATTCATTTGTGATTCTTTTGCAAGGTAAAAGTATGCAGCAGTTTAGAAGAAATAGAAAGAAGAAATATTTGTTGTGTACTTGTCTATAAATGTGACTAAGGAAGCAAGAATACTGAATTCTGCAGTTGTGTAAGGTAGAGAACATAGAAGCCAAATGGTTTCCCTGAACTTTCATACTGTTATCTGGATGTTTTGAGTGATCTTGCAACTAAAATCGTCCTACTCATTTTCAATACATGATGATCATGAGCTACAGAAAGCATTTTTTTTTTTTCCCTAAACTGGGCAATACAAATTCTCCATCAGCTCTCCTTAAGATAAAAAACAGGCAGGGAGATGCCTGTCTGCTTCAGAGAAATTATGATCACCAAATACACACAAATCTATTTGACCTGCACTGAGACTCATCAAACAAATTAATGATCCATCTGTCAGCCTTCTCTGACCCTTGTTTTCAGCACTGCTGTCATGGAGCACCTGTGCTTTTTGCGGGCAGAATTTTTCACCCTTAAACCAACCCGTTGTATACTGACTTCTGTTTTCAAAGGTCTGGAACATATGGAACATTTGGGGTGCTAAAATGTGGTGAAGTAAAAATGATGAGAGATTAAATGATACTACTTTTTGTGCAGAATATGGAATATTCCAGCTTTAGTAACACATAATTTTGAAAAATATGACTGGTTTTTTCATGTAATATTTTTCAATAACTTGTGAATTTGTCATGATGGCACTTAAATTTATAAATAGATCTTAATGTGATATTTGTTTTAACACAAACCTGTATAACACATTCCTGTATAACCCTTGAACCTGAAAACACAGGTGTGGTTGTAGGTCTCCGTATTTGGAATCCTTCATGATTATTGTTAAAATAGTACCCCACAGGACTCTTACAAAAAAAAGTTAAGTGCTTCAGTAGGAGTTATAATTTCAGTCTTGACTTCCAGACATAAACATTTTATTGAAAATAAGTAACTTAAGTTTCATCATTGTTTTAACTGCTGCTTTGCCTAGTTAATTTTTATTTGATAATTAAGTATTGAAATGAGCTAATAGCTTTCACTTTGATAAATTATATTGTTATTACTATATAGTTGCATCCTCTGGCATAGGTAAAAAGTGATGGCAAACAATATGAATACCGAAAAAGTATTTGCATTGAGAAATCAAGTTTTTAGAACATAATATCTATTCTGCTAAAGACAACATTGCAGAGACAAAGCAAAACTCTGTAAGAAAAAAACTATTCTGAACATAGAGGAATCACCTCTGAATACTGCCATGTTTTTCACAATTGTTCATAGTGTTCTGAATATGTTCTGAAACTGTGAAAACACTAATAGATCTGTAATATCCCATCACAGGTGAAAAAAGGCTTAAAATGTGAATGGTAACATGGCAGATAAGTGTCTGCATGTGTGCCTGAAAATTTTGATAAAACTTGGACTAAACAGAAGTGACATGTCCTGAATCCTCCAGCAACATGAGACAGCAGTCAGGAGACCTATCACATACTGCACTTCTGCACACTGACTGTTTAGCTGTAGGAAGAAAGAAGTTCAAGATCCTGGCTGAAGGAAAGATCTGGGGAGTGGGAGAAGATGCCAGAGATCAGAGAGCTATGTGGATACAAATTCTGGGGAATGGCCAGGGACTTTGGACAGTAATACACAAGGCTGGTGATTGTAAGCAGCAGCACAGCAAGAACCAATATGATTTTACACCCAGCCATCCTGGACCAGTAGTAACCTCCCTGCAAGGAAGGATGTCAAGACCTAGTGAACATAATGTGAAGGGGAGTGACTTAGTGTGTGAGTGAATAAAAGCTCTAATCATCTGCTCAGTTCTTAAATACACCCTGGGATCTAAAGACATTGTGGGTTGCCACTTTGTCCTCAACCATGACAGATCATTAGACTGTAATCCATCTTACCTAGCTAGACATTTAATTCCGTTATTTTCAACAGGTGAGACTGCTGCTCTTCCAGTGCTCTGCCACACTCAAAGTATAGAAGTTGCTCCTCATGTAGATGGAACTTCTTGCATACAAGTTTGCGCCCATTTCCTCTTGTCCTCTTAGCACCAGTGAAAACAGACTGGCCCCATCCTCTTGACATCCACCCTTTAAGTATTGAAAGGTATTGATCAGTCTGTCCTCAGTCTTCTCATCTTGAGACTAAAAAGACCCAAGTCATTCACCCTTTCCCCTTGAGAGTGATGTTCCAGGTCCGTAATCATCTTGGTGGTCCTCTGCTGTACCCTTTCCAGCAGTTCTCTGTCCTTCTTGAACTGGGGGGTCCATAACTGGACACATTATTCCAAAAGGGACCTCACCAGGGCAGAGTAGAGGGACAGGATAACCTCCCTCAACCTGCTGGTCACACTCTTCCTGATGCACCCCAGGATGTCTCTTTGGTTCAGGAAGTATTTTTGTCACAGAGCATCTGAACTAGAATTCAGACTTGGTTTAGTGTTTCAAATAAGTCATGATTGGCTCTCAAGGCTCACAGCTTTAGCATTTCTCCTGTCTTGTTTCATTAAAGTCAGTTATGCAGGTTAATTAACGTTAAAATTGCTCAATGCTAGAATGTTCTTGAAAACTCAAAGAGAAAAACAATCTGACACATTGACATGAAATGGTGATGCTGACTCAGTATGAGGCACTCAAGTTGCTGAGTGAACACTAATTCAGAAATCAGGTTTTTGAAAGGAATCTTTTCATAATATGACATTTACTTGGGGATTTTTGCCCTTTATTACAATGAAACAAGACTACAATTGATAATATCATAAATGCATAAAGAACAGTGAATGAATGGATTGATACCAACTATATGAGAAATTTCAGAGGACTACTCTTTAAATACTGAATAAGTGAGGGTAAATTGCACACAGTATTTTTTTACTCTAACTCTTATAGTAATCCCACTTGACCAATTGTGCTCAGAGTCTAGAATCATGCCCCTATGATTTTATCACAGAGCCAGTTATGTTCTGAAGGAACTAGGACACCAACTTAATTAGGACCCAAAGTGAGTTGCCTGCCTTTCTCTGGGATGCATTTGGTCCCTATTGCCTTACTTATGATGACACTGTACATTATGAAAGTCCGTACACCCTACTTCAAGTAGGTTGCAATTCAGTGTAATTTTATATGGTTTAATGCCATTTTTCAGTAAAGTCATATATATAGTATGTATAGAATGTCTGCTTATTACACTTACACTCTTGTTTCTAAACATCTTCATGTTTAGAAAGGGAAAAAACATTTTCTTATTTACAATGTGGTCTATTTTGGAGATCAGTAACAAATACAAACATTTCGTGTGCTCGCTCTTCATATCTGGATGAAAGGGTCTCCAGGGCATCATGAATTATATAAAAGGCAATCAGAGATTATAATTAACTTTTTTTTTTAAAAAAAAACAACCCTGAAAGACACATACAACTACATATAGCTTGATAATTGAAAACTGCATACACTAAGTATAATACTGGCATAGTAAGACTTCCGTTTATTGAATCTGTGTGACCAGGTCCATGTTATTGTGACTGCAGTGTAATAACAAAATGTGTTTGGTGCTTCTGGATGGTCTAGATGACAGAACTTGAATTTGGAGCACAGTGCATAGTGATTATATGAATCAAAGGTGTTTGGTTTCTTGGTTTTAAATAACTAGATCTGTCAAGCATCAGCTCCATTAGCTTGCAGAAATTTTTAAACAGATTACAAATACCTTTGACATAACCTCATATTATCACTACTGTAAAGAGGAATTCCATTCCAAAGTTGATAACATAAATATATTATACTTCTATGTTCCAGTAGGTTCTTTATAACTTTTTTACATGTCAAGAGTCCTGCCTGGCTGCTAGTGGACAATGAAAGAATCCACTCTTTCCTGAATTCTAGTTTTCTGAACCAGTCGCTGCAGGTTCTGTGGAGGCTTAATATGGCCATTTGTATACAGGGGAGCAATTTCCAAGGAAAGCTAGTATTTCTTTCACAAATCCTGCCATGCATATAGGTGTGAAATATGTTACATATAGTATTATTCAGAAATAGTAGAATATGCTTATTTATTGAAGAAAATTACAAGAGAAAAAAGAAGCAGGAATTTGTAGTTAGTTGTCTTGATATAGATTATTTGTTCTTCTCTGAGGTAGAGTTTCCCTCTGCCATGTCTAGATAGAAGTTGTTTTACTGTGCTAAGACAGCTGCTAATTATCTTAATTCTCTGCCATCATCCCAGAAGAGAGGAAGAACACAGACAAAAAGTTATGACTGTTTTCCTACTATTCAGTTATAAAGGATTGCTTCCTGTTTCTTGTAACTGAGTTATGGGGGACTACCCTGTATAGCTGTGAAACGTCCTTCCTACTTTCTCTTTCCATGAACATACATGTATACTGTGTTGGATTCTTTTCTAATTTGACACAGTTTTTCTCTCTTATTTTGAAACACATTCTATAATGGGAAGTGTTAATTTTGTATTCTTGTTATCAGGGTCATCAATATGTTTTTCCTGTAAGAATGATGTAAATAGAAGCCAGATTCCAGAGATTTTGAAACAAAGAATGGAGTCTTTAACTTGAATAACATCCCCACAATCTCATTCTATGCTGGTTGTGAGCTCTATGGAAGATCAATACAGGGAATATGCTACAAAAGTACATCCCTTTCAAATAAATGGTAATTGACGATCACCCTAAAACCCCAGAAATGCAATCTGATCAGACATACTAATGGAGTTTTAGTGCATAAATTATTTGAGATTCTAATAGGCCAATGAGGTATAAATAAATAAAGTAATAAGGACAGTTGTTGATATTAGCAATATTCTGAGACTATTCATAGAATCATAGAATGGTTAGAGTTGGAAAGGACCTTGAAGATCATCGTGTTCCAACCCCCCTGCCATAGGCAGGGACACCTCCCACTAGGGCAGGTTGCTCAAAGCCCTATCAAGCCTGGCCTTAAATACCTCCAGGGATGGGGCATCCACAGCCTCCCTGGGCAGCCTGTTCCAGTGCCTCACCACCCTCACAGGAAAGAATTTTTTCCTAATATCCAGTCTAAATCTCCCCTCTTCCAATTTAAAACCATTACCCCTTGTCCTATCACTACACTTCCTGACAAAGAGTCCCTCTCCTGCTCTCCTGTAGGCTCCCTTCAGATACTGGAAGGCTGCTAGAAGGTCTCCCCGGAGCCTTCTCTTTTCAAGGCTGAGCAGCCCCAGGTCTCTCAGTCTGTCTTCATAGGAGAGGTGCTCCATCCCTCTAATCATCTTTGTGGCCCTCCGTTGGACCCGTTCTAACAGTTCTATGTCCTTTCTCTGTTGAGGACTCCAGAGCTGGACACAGTACTCCAGGTGGGGTCTCACAAGCACAGAGTAGAGGGGCAGAATCACCTCCCATGACCTGCTGGTCACGCTTCTTTTTATGCAGCCCAGGACACAGCTGGATTTCTGGGCTGCCAGCGCACACTGCTGGCTCATGTTGAGTCTCTCATCCATGAGCACTCCCAAGTCCTTTTCCTCAGGGCTGCTCTCCAGCCACTCTCTGCCCAGCCTGTATTTGTGCCTGGGATTGCCAGGCATTCAAATACACTTACTCACTTGATGTCCAATTTAATTGAAATAATTATCTGCACTAGGCAGGAAAAAGTAGCATGGAGGTGTACAAACCATACTGTCTTTGGTTACCACTTTCTTACAAAAGGAACTATAATTTATAACTTGTCCTTATTTCCTAAATAGAAGCACTCTCATTATTCTCCAATTTCCATTAATAAACATGAAAAACAAACAATCAAAAATCTGGTTTGCTTATGAAAAAAAAAAAAAAATCATATTATCACTTTTTTTTTTCCCAAACAATTTTAATATCTTTTATTGCATACTGCTGCCAGAGATTGACCAGAATGTACATCTGGTATGCAAGGGTCATAATGTCCCTCTGTATCATTCCAGTTTTAGGCCAGTATCTGTCTATTAATTTAAATGAGAACACTATTAAGTTGTCTATATTCATATACATCCATGGCAAATCTAACAAAAGTGGTTTTGTCAATGTCCTGGTTTGAACTCTACTCTTCCTGTTGGAGTAGATTTAAGTTGAATATTAGAAAAAAATTCTTTAAGGGTGGTGGAGCACTGCAACAGGTTGCCCAGGGAGGAGGTTGAGGGCGCTTCCCTGGAGATATTCAAGGTAAGGCTCAAAGTGGCCCTGGGCAACCTGTTCTAGTTGGGGGTGTCCCTGCGACTGCGGGGAGATCGGACTAGATGACCTTTGGAGGTCCCTTCTGGCCTGGATGATTCTATTATTGTTATAACAACCAAGGTCAGGTAATCTTGTTATTTTCCCCATTAGAGGTTCAGAAGTGTAAAAGTGTAGAGGGGTCACACCTGCAGGGAGGAGCGGACAGGACAGGTGACCCAAAACTGACCAACAGTGTATTCTATTCCATCTGCATAGTGCTCAGTATAAAAACTGAGGGATCAAAGGGTCAACTATCTTTCTTTGACGGCCAACGTTCACTGAGGTCCGTGCCTGTTTGTCTGTATGTGATCCCGATCTGAGAGTTCCTGACTCCAGATCTGGAATCCAGCTCCTGTCAATCACTGAGTCCAATTTGAGACTTTTCCCGAGGCCTGTTGGCAACATGGTCATCATCCTGGGAGCTTAATACAGTTTTGTATATACTGTATAAATTTTTTCTTTTTCTTTTAGTTCTTAATTCTTTAGTATTTTATTATTTTTTATATTTTCATTAAAGTAGTTTAGTTTTTTTTCTAAACTCTTTAGTCTGTTCCTTTTCTCTCTTCTTCTTGAGGGAGAGGGGTATCATCTGCCTTTTCTGATTGGTCAGAACCACAACAGTCAATAAGGCAGGCAAAGTATAGTTGCAAAGTATTTTCTTCTAGGGCAGCTTTGGCCCTTTCTAGGCTGTAAGCAGACTCCTGAAAGAGAATGATTACATGTTCACACCCTGTCAGTGATGAGTACAATACATACGAACTCATACAGAGAGCTGGACAGCTGAGTAGGTAACTAGAATATTAAGTAAAGGGGATATGTAGTCCTTTGGGATGGGACCCAGAATCAGTCTTCTCAAAGAGCCAAAATTTACCTCCTTTCCTGTCCTTTAGCTCATGAAAAATCATTCCTTTGTTTGAAATAGTCACCTCTACCATATTCAAAATGTGTTCAATAATAATAGGACAATTGAGTCTATATAATTTTTGAGAGCTAAATCATTCCTATCAAGTTTGTAGATCTCTAATAAATAGTTTGGTGTAATACAAAACTCAAAACTTTTCAAATGAATGAGATTCTTTTTTACAAGAGACAGTTTACTGATCAACTCAGAATGAGCATCACATATTGTAAGATTGATCAAAGAGACAGCAGCATGTATAATATCCACTCTTTAAAAGATTGAACTCTTTCGTGCAAAGATATTTTAATTAGAAAGTTTCTGGCTTTGCTTTGTAAAATATCACTGCTTAATTTGAATATTTACAAAATAAATTAAGAGTGTGATTAGGAAGCAAAATACTGTAAAAACTCCACAAAAATATCTTGAAAGAAAAGCTTTAGGTTTTGGGGTCTATCAAAGAAAGTAAGCAGGAAGAATGTCAGAAGCCAGGGAATATGTAATAGAACTCACTGTGAAGAGCAGAAGGGAAAAGATAGGAACACAAAGAGGACTAAAACAGTTGATTTCAGACTATTGTGTTGCAATATCTGCATTTACATTACTCATCTTGACTTCTTTTCTAGTCAATACTAAATCATAGGCATCCCAGGATGTCATTAATCTCAATCCAACACACCTGTTTAGTAATTAAGTCATTGAGGTTAGTTAGATAATTCCAGGAGTATGTGATATAAGTCACTTGAGTAAGGCAATCATCTTTTTTTATTCACAGTGTAGTAAAAAATTGGAATTGTTTAAAATCTATATCCACATGACTGGAGACTCAGTCTACTTAAATCAGGCATCCAGGTATTCTGAGTGATAGAAAGGGGAGCCAAAATGAAGTGGCAGATACCTATGCCTGTTTTGCATAGCCTTATTCTGAAGTCCAGTATAAAATAGAACAAGTTGATTTTCAAAAACATGATAGTAGGAATATATGCTATCTTTGTAGTAGAAATATGTGAAACCTTTGCAGTTAAAAATAGGTTTCTATGTATAGGGGCAGGATTCAGTTTCACACTTTTCAAATTACCCACAGTAATAGAATCCAAGTCTATAGATAACTGCAAGGAGATGCACTGCTGTAGCTTCAGTTGCAGCAGTTGCCAGTAGGTATAGCACAGTTAAGCTAAAACCATATTAGACATCTTTATTGGAGCAGCTGTCCTCTCTTTGTGAGTGAGTCCCAATGGGTAACAAAACAGGTTTTGGTTGCCTAGTGTAGGCATCTAGTGTCATTTTAGGCATTGGTGAGCATCCTATTTATCCTACAGAGGCTGATATGAACAGATGAAGGTTTTCTGTAGGTACCTTGTGGTATCTATCAGCACTCATTTATTTATGAATGTGTTGCATGACATAAGATAATTGTGTTTGTCAACTGAATCCCACCACAGATGTTTAAGTTCCCGTTGAAAAGACTTAAATGTATGGGTCAGTTAATTAGTCCATACATACTTTTCTAGAGCCAACATGCACATTCTTGGGTATCCTACATCACCTCTAGATGATGCACCACTGCAGAAGGGTGTTGACATTTTGCAAGTTTTATCTCATATTTACCAGAAACTTTTGTGGCTGCCCTGGACTCCTTGAGGGCTAATAAAGTGTTCCAAGTCAGTACCCAGAGCAGCTGAGTGTGAGCAGCTGACTCAAGCTCTGAGGAGATGCATTAATGATAAGGAAAGCTTGGTTCCCTACTTAGAGGTAGGGATCTCAAGCACAGAATCCTGCCTGAAAATTGTGACTCAACTGTCCACACACAGCCATCTAGTACCTCTTGAAAGGACTTTGAATGCCTGAGACATCTGTATGGAGTTAACAGATACAGCAGAATACTTATGAGACATTCAAGATTTTTTTTGAGTGGCAGATGGAGGCCAGACAGGATTTCCAATGAAACCTCAAACCAAAAAAAATCCTACATCTAATACACCACATTGAGCCTGAGAGCTCTATCATGAATCTAATTTTCTGTATTTCTATCATTCTTTGTTTAGTAACATATTTAAAGCTTCTAAAACCACTAAAAATAATTGTGAAACAAAACATTGCTGAGTACAGACAGTAATGGAGATCTGTGTTGCACTGGGAGCAGGAGAAAGATTGTAGAAGCTCCCTATAGACAACTTATATGAATGGGTCTCTCATAGAGGAGATTATACACCTAACGTTGACACATTTCCTTAAATCGAAGAAGAATATAGTCAGATGAGTTTCACGTAAGACATTCAGGATTTTGCCATTGACTTCAGCAAGACCAGGAAATAGCCCAGAGAAATTAAAATATTGATACATATTTTCCTTTTCGCTCATTGATAAACCACTTCTGTATAGAAATCCTAAATGAAAAATAGTAAAAGATAAAAAATAAAACATAAAAAAAACCAATGGTACTTCAGCATTTTGAGGTCAAAGTCTGTGGTTTCTATGAAACAATGCTTTTAAGATTTTTAGTTGTATTGTTGAAATGAACTGAATTAACAATGAAGTAAAATGCCTCAAGAAACAACCTTTTCTAAAAATGAGTTGCTACAGTCTCTTTTTACTGGCTGTCAAGAGAATCCTCAAGAGGCAAACAATTCTGAATACTAAACATGCGTCTAAAATTAAAAGTGTCACTAGAGTGATCTTCTGCACTACTGCTGTTGCTGATGCTCATGGGCTCATGCATTAATATGAGTATTTCCTTGCAATGAATGGGCATACATAATAGAAAAATTAGGAAAAGGGTGTTCGTATTACCTTGACCTGAGTGTCTATCCTTAAGCCAGTGCATGACTCACAAGCTCTGATGGTTCAAGACCTTGTACAGCTACTACAATGCAAAGAATAATTAATATTATTGTTTGGCTGTGCTTTTATTTTAGTGCCATATATAGTTGACCTGTTTCAAGGGTAAAGACTTTAACTCACAAAATCCTTGAAGATTTTATGTTCTTGATTTGGCAGAATCTGATGCAAGGTGAAGTGTGAGAGAAGGGATGAAATGGAATATGGGACTATGGAATTTTTATAATGAAAGATGCATGATAAACATGATGTGTGTTATAAGTATGTATATAATTTTAATAAATGTATTGCTTCTTGCTTTATATTCATTTAGTGGCTGCATTGATGTTGTCTGGATTGAGGCTTGAAGGGCAGGAGAAGCTGAAAAAAAGATAAGTTAGTTCTCAGCAGAGTTTGGAATGGGAAGAGCAAATTTTCATTTTGAGGTTGAACAGGAAAAGCTGGAAATGGACTAGCTGGAGATGGAGAAAAGGGGTGCATGACAATTTGCATATTCACTTGCAAATGCAGGACCTTTGTAGAAGTGAAGGGGAGGAAGAAGAGATTGACTGGACTCAGTTCTGTTACCTACAGAGGCCACTGGTACTGGAAAACTGACAGAGGCCAGGAGCGTGGCTGTCAGCAGCTGCTGCAAGAAGGGCACAGGACCTCCTGTAGGTCCTGTGACACAGAGAGACCAGGTCTATGTAGATTTCCGTACATCTCTGGGTGTCTCAAATCATGGTTGGCTAATGTGCTTATGCAACTTTTACAGAGAAAAGAGATGGGGTCACATTTTTTTAAAGCCACAAAAATAGCTACATTCTAGGCATCTACATCTGTGCTAGCTACTTTAAATACTGTCTATAATTGGTAGAGCTAGAAAGCACTTCTAGATGTGAAGAATCTTTTCAAGTAATGGAGCTCTGAAAGAAGTCAGATTCGGTCTTATATATGACTATTTGTCTCCATTGGCTGTAGAACGAGCATAGGCTGAGAGGCAGACATCAGCACTTAAAAAGTCAAGATTCTTCTGAAGCATTAGGTTCAGGGTGGAGTATTAGGTATTGCTAGGCATGTGAGAAAAGGATTGGCATATCAGTTTAACAATCTAAAGAGAGGCATTGGACATGATTAATTAATTTTAACAATAGAGCTGGAAAAGATAGATTTTGAAGATACAACAGAGAAGAAACTGTTGATAAGAAAATTAGAAGCAGACTTTCTAATTGCAGGAATTAAGAACTTTTGCCATCCATAAAGAAAGCTTTGGACTGAAAACAAGGTCTCATGCTGTCTTTGCCACTAATTTAGTGGTTGGCAATCTCTATTTTAGGTACTGGTGCCTCAGTTTCCTTGGACCAGAGGAGGAAATTATAACATTTTAAATAATTTTACAACATATTAATGTGAAATATTACAGAAATCTAACTCTACAGAGCCCTTTCTGTTGCATATCTGTCAGTTAAATTCTGGAAGAGGCAAGTAAACTACAGAAAAGACTATTTGAATTACTTAGAGAAGAAACAAGTGATAATTTAAAAAAAAAAAGTTACAGTAACTGACTAAGCTTGTTTTAAAATAATTTAAAATCCATTTTGAGGAAATAATCACACATACACAGCCTGCTGTTGTGACTTTTTAATCCAATAGGTGTAAAATTGAAATCCTTAAATTACTATGGGAGAACTATTTTAAGTAATTAGGGCAAAGCCTGTGTAAGATGTGCTAGACATTAAAAATCCAGGATAAAGAATTAAACTGTGATTAAAATAGGATGTTAGAAACTTTGCAAAGTACAAGATAATTTTAAGTGGTGAACTACATTAGTTTTGAGCAGTTTTACATTATGATTTATATGATTTTTTCTAGCGCTAACACATCAGCATTTGTAGGCAGCAATTTTCCACTTCCCCACTGGCTCTATCAGACATGCAGGAAGCATCTAGCCACTTCTTGCAGAAGCCATCCATGTAGTCCCTCTGCTACCAAAACTGTGCTATGGAAACCAAATACAGACCTTGAAGATCATCGAATACAACTGTAAAACTAACTGCCAAAACCACCACTAAACCATGTTCCTACATGGACATGCCTTTTAAATACCTCCAGGGATGATGACTCAATCACTTCCCTGGGCAGTTTGTTCAAATGCCTGATAACCCTTTTAAGAAGAAATATTTCCTAACATCCAGAGTAAAACTCTCCTGGTTGAAGACCATCAACAATAATCCTCTGTGATAACTGTGAAAGTGGCTTTGAATCTTGGTTTGCTCCTCTGATCCATCTAGAATATAAATTTTACTGCAGGTTATTGACAAGATTTTGAGCTGGTAACTTCACTATGTACATCTAAACATTGCAAGGGTTAAGTTACATTTTTAAGCAGCTTTTGCTTGTACTTGAGAACTAGATTCAGTTCCCAAATTGTAGATTGTAGATGTTGATTGCAGATAATTAAATTTAGTTGACTCACCAATGTGTAATTCTACATCTATTAGATGTTTATGTTACCATTACAGTCAATGAAGATCTAGAAATAACTAGTGAAGGGAGTTTAGAGAGTAATACAATTTGCTGGAGAATATAGTTATTTTTGTTCATCTGAAGTTTTCTAGTCTCCACTGATTAAACCACCCAAATGTCTAAAATTTGGTATCTAAATTTAGCTGCACAAGATCTTTATCTGTGATACTCAGAAGTAGCTGCTTCTTTCATTTCTCTGTATGGAAAATTATCAGGTATTTTTTGCAGGAAACAATGTATCTGAAAGGTGAGTACCTAAATTAGGTAGATTTCTACCTCTTGCTACTGCAGCACTGTGGGATAGCTTACTTACATAAAATACATATAGTGGGAGTACTGGAGATGGATGAAGAGTGTTATTGTCATGGTAAAAACTGTTGCATATATTACGGGCAATTACATTTAATGGATCTAAAGTGACAGTTATCATGTAGTTAGAAGTTGGTAGAAGAAGAAAACTTGTTTTCCAACAACAGAGGAGATTATGGAAGGTTAGTCTGTCTAGAATTGCTGATTCTTTTGCTTTTGAGATCCTTGATCCCATTAAGATTGCATGCATACAATACGTTGTGCAAAGGAGAACTTGGATAATTCACTCCAAAGGCAAAGGTCAAGAGGAAAAGAGTACTGGTATTCTCTCTAGTTAGATTAAATTTCTGGATTGCTTTGGATTTCTTTGAGTAATGACCCCATTTTGATGAAATATTCTGAGAACATATTCAGATTTCTCAGCAGTCATGAGAGTATATGAATCAAAAGGTGCAATTTAGGTAGAAACATATATAAAAGTATTTAAGGTCAGTAGACAGAGGATGATGATTGCTGAACACTAGAAAGGAATATGCATTGGGCCAGATATTTGCACCCAGGTCTTTGTATACGGTGCTGTTCAGGTATTCAAGGATAGGTACATGTAAACATCTCTGAGTATTTGACCTTTCCTACAAAGAAAATTTCACAGTGATGGAAGTTCGAGTTTGCTAATGTAAAAATTCTCAGTACTAGTACTGAATAGATATTCTTCAGTTTTCATAAAGGTCTTTTCAGTTTGGTATCAGAAATCATTTTTTTAATATGGCTTTTGAAGAATTTTTTCAAAGCACAGTTTTAAACCCAGTTAGCATGCGTATATGACAGACTACAACTTTCTGATTCTTATGTATGTTTTGATTCAAAGCAAATTTAAACTATATGAAATACTTAAACTGAAACTTGTCTAATCATGTTTAAGAGTGAGAATGCTTATTATTATCTTCTAGGTGCTGATAATCACTTTCAAAGTTAATTTGTAGAACATTTTATAAGTGATCAACAAACTTATGTGTAATATAAAAAACACTTTCATCACAAATCATAAAAAGTCAGAGATCAATCATTTTCACGTGGTTTTGATACACTGTTTCTTTATGGCTTATCACAAATAGTAATTCACTTCATATAAATGTTCATAGGATTTCTCTGAACTTAGAGAAGTGAGGTAATTCTTGTCATGACATTGTTGTGAGATATTGTAGCTCAAGAACAGATCAAACTTTTTTATAATCTATCTCTGCTTTACACATTATTTAATCTCTAGTTTATTGATTATTAAGGGAAAGACAAATTAGTAGATGTTAATAAGTGAATAATGTAGAAAGGTTTGTATGAACACAAATGGGTTTGGGCTTTCAAGTGTATGTTTTATTAAGTGAAAAGTCAAAAATCTAAAGTTAAAATTCCAAAAATATAATTGAAAAATAAACACTTGTCCCGTAGAAATCACTGCCAAGATGATCAAAACAGTCTGCTGAAGAACAGTAGATTTCAGCCTTCCAGGTTAATTTTCTTGCTTTGGAGGCATCTTGAACAGAATCTGTGACTAGTTGTGACAGATGTACTCAACTCGTTAACCAACACAGCAGTAGTTTAGTTCAGGGTCCAAAAGAGGGGGAGGACCCACAAGCAGGCCAAGAACTCCTCTAGTTTCAATCTGTTCTCTGAAACCCCACAAAGAAGCAGAGTGACACGGTGAACATTGATGCATATGAACTTGGAACACTAACCACAAGATTAACATGACTAGCATGTTGCTTTTCCAAGATTTGTTTATCAAATAACCAAGAAAGTTGTGAATACAAGGAGTGTTATTCATAAATGCATGCAATTTTACAAGCCAACAATTTTATTCCATAAATATGGCAGCTGAAGTGAGACTTCTTTGACCTTTCCCAGCTAAGCAGCCTGGCTGCATGGTGGTCATCTCCCCTTGAACTGGAACACCTCTCAAGGTTGTTCTGTGAGGCAGAGAAACCTTTTACCAATGGAAGATCCTGATATACCAATGGTATGCACCTGATATCACACATAACCTTCTAGTATGGTAACTTTTATTTGTGCCTTGGGAACTTTGATTTTGTCTTGGTAACTTTGAATCATTGTTCAAACATTTATGCTGTAAAGTAATATAGTGAACCTTGTAATCAAACTTTGTTAAATTGCCCTTTTACAACATCATTTTAAACCTAATTTTGCAGATAACTTTAACAGTGGTTCTTTACGTGATCTGAATCACCCATTCACAACACTAGTTTTATTTAGAATCGTAGAATTCTCTGTCAGAAGGGACCTTTAAGATCATATATTCCAACCATCAACTTAACTCTCATTAAAAACTACCTCTAAACCGTATCTCCAAGCACTATGTCAATCCATCTTTTATGTATTTACAGGGATGGTGCCTCAACCACCTTCTTTGGCAGCTCATTCCAATGCTTAATAACCCCTCCAGTGTGGTATTCTTTCCTGATATCCAATCTGAACCTCCCCTGAAATAACTTGAGACCATTTTGTCTTGTCCTATGGCCTGTGACTTGGGAGAAGAGACCAACCCGGGGGTCTCTATGACCTCCTTTCAGGTAGTTGTAGAAAGCAATAAGATCTCCCCTCAGTCTCCTTGTCTCTAGGCTAAAAAAATCCAGATCCCTCAGCCACTCCCCATAAGACTTATTGTCCAGACCCCTCACCAGCTTTGTTGCCCTTCGCTGTACCTGCTCCAGCACCTCAATGTCTTTTCTGGTCAGGGGCCTGGAACTGGACACAGTACTCAAGATGGAGCCTCACCAGTGCTGACTAGAGGGGAGATGATCACCTCCCAAAACCTACTTACCACACTGTTCTTGATACAGGCCAGCATGCTGTTGGCCTTCTTGGCCACCTGGGCACTCTGCTGGTTTGTGTTTAGCCAATAGTCGACCAAAACCCCTAGGTTCTTTTCTGCCAGACAGGTCTCCAGTCACTATTCCCCAAGCTTGGTGGTGTTGAGACTGGTGCAGGACCTGGCACTTGGTCTTGTTTAACCTCATCACATTGGCCCTGGCCCAGCAATCCAGCCTGTCCAGATTCTTTTTCAAAGCCATTCTACCCTCAAGCAGGTTGACATACTCACCTTACTGGGTGTCGTTTGCAAACTTACTGAAGGGGCACTCAATCCCTTCATCCAGATCATTAAAAAGACATTAAAGAGAACCAGCCCAAATACCAAGCCCTGGGGGACACCACTTGTGACCAGCCACCAACTGGATTTAACTCCATTCACCACCACTCTCTGGGCCCAGTCAGTTTTTTACCCAGCAGAGAGTAAACACTCAAAAGAAAGGTTGACTCAAAGTCAGGTTGGATGGGGCTCTGTGCAACCTGATCTAGTTGAAGATGTCCCTGCTCATTGCAAGTGAGGTTGGACTAGATGACCCTTAAAGATTCCTTGCAACCCAAACTATTCTACGACTATAGGTGAACACAATGACCAGAGCAAACACAGCTTTTCCACACTTCTTTAATAAAACACAGTTCCAGTGGACCTTAAGAAGCTAACAGCTCATGTATCACTGGCTGTTTACAAAGCACAACACAGTATTAGTCTTTAAAGTATTTTTTCAAACCCTATGATCAGTGACATCAAGAGAAACTTACTCTTATTGAATACATGAGAAAAAAAATAATGACAAATAGAGGTATAAGCATTTCAAAGTTTGCTGGAGAAGGAAAAAAATTCTCAAAATTATGAAGTCCTCTGGAAAAAATGAAATATGAAAAAATTTAAAACCATAGACATTGTCTAAAGCAAAGACCAATACAGTAATGGTGGAAGTGTAGTAAAAGTAGCAGGATCTGGGGTTTGTTTCATCTAGCTTTTCTGCTCTGATAAGCATAATTCTTCTAATACTTGGGCTTACATCTTCCAACGCTACACGTTCTTGAGGTAGGGTAACACCAGGCCAGTGGAGATAACCCAGCAGGAGCCAACAGCTCTAGCAGGTGACACTGAAAAGGCATGGAGAAATGTGACACTCCCCGCCCCTTCCCTTCCCACCCTGTCCCACCACGATTAAGAAACAGCCTTGGGAGCACAGGAGCACAGGAAAGGCACCTCTTTGAAAAAGGGATATTCCAATGGCCAAGTGGGACACTTGAAGGGCATGTAGCATTGCAGCCGGGTACTGTTCTGTGACCATCTGCACGGGTGAAGGACACTCATCTTAGGACCTGAAGGTATACAAGTCCATGGGACCTAATGAGATTCTTCTGGCCATCCTGAGGGAACTGGTGGGTGAAGTTAGTAAGCCACTGCCCATCATATTTGAGATGTCATGGCAATCTGATGACGTTCCCGTTGACTGGAAATGGGAATGGGGAAGCATAATCCCCATTTTTAAAAAGAACAGAAAAAGGAAGACCTGGGGAATTACAGTCTCACCTCTGCACCCAGCAAGAGCATGGAGCAGATACCCATCAAACACACCTAAGGCACACAGAAAGGGAGGTGATTGGTGACAGCAAACATGGCTTCACTATAATGGCAAATCATGTCTGTCAGATTTGGTGGCTTTCTACAATGGATTTACAGCATTGGTGGATAAGGGAAGAGCAAAATGACCTGGATTTGTGCAAACTATTTGATACTGTCTTGTACAAAATCATTGTCTCTAAACTGGAGAGGCATAGATTTGATGGATGGAGTGCTTGGTGAATAAGGAACTGACTGGATGTTTGCACTCAAAGAGTTAAGGTAAATGTCTCAGAGTCAAAGTGGAAGCCAGTGATGAGTAGACTTCCTTAGGGTTCAATACTGAGACTGGTACTGTTTAACATTGTCGACAACACAGACAGTGGGATTGAGAGCACTCTCAGCAAGTTTGCTGAAAACACCAAGCTGTGTGGAGCAGTTAACACTCTTGAGGGAAAGGATGCCATCCTATTCTGGATAGCACTGGGCCCATGCAAACCTCATGAAGTTCAACCAAGCCAAGGACAAGGTCCTGCACCTGGGTCACAGCAATCCCAAGCACAAATACAGGCCAAGTGGAGAACGGATTGAGAGTAGCCCTGACAAGAACTTGGAGTGTTTGTTGATGAGCTCAACATGAGCCAGAAATATGCACTTGCAGCCCAGAAAGACAACCATATCCTGGGGTATATCAAAAGAAGTGTGGCCAGCAGATTGAAGGAGGTGATTCTACACCTCTACTCTGCTGTAGTGGGACCACACCTGTAGTACTGTGCCCAGCTCTGGTGCTCCCTACATAAGAAAGACATGGACTTGTTGGAGCAAATCCAGAGGAATCCCATGAACATGATCAAAGGGGTGGAGCACCTACCCTATGAGGGCAGGCTGAGAGAGTTGGGGTTGTCAACCTGAAGTAGAGTGGGCTCTGAAGAGATCTTTTAACAGCCTTCCAGTACCTGAAGTGGCCTACGGGAGAGATGGGGAGGGACTTTTTATCAGTGAGTGTAGTGATAGATTGAGGGGTAATGGCTTTAAACTGAAAGAGGGGGGATTAAGATTAGATATTAGGAAGAAATTCTTTCCTGTGAGGGTGGTGAGGCACTGGAACAGGTTGCCCAGAGGAACTGTGGATGCCCCATCCCTGGAAGCATTCAGGACCATGCTGGATGAAGGTTTGAGTAACCTTTTCTAGTGGAAGGTTTTCCTGCCCATATCAGGGGAGGTTGGAACTTGATGATCTTTAAGGTCCCTTTCAATTCAAACTATTCTGTGGTTTTCCAAGGTTACAAATTGCAATTTTTAATCTGGCTCAATGTTTGCTTTTTATTGGAAAACATGGTTCTGAGCTTTGTGAGGAGAGAGACCTGGAAACATAATGGCTCAAGATATTGGAAAATATTATGTAGGACATTCCAACTTTCTGATATCTATTTAAGGGAGTGGGTTTTGACTGCAAATTCTTGTCATTGGATGTTATTTTCTTGCTTTATGTGAAACAAAACGGTGGCAGTCTTTTGATGTCAAGCTCTTCTTTGCAGATGTTCAAGTCACAAAGAACTCACACACTTGGTTTTGGCAGTGCTTTCATAGGGGGTGAGGATTCATTAAGCACAGTTTTCTCTTCTGTAAATGTGTTTCCTTTAGGCAGTGATAAGACATATGATCAATGTAGAACTCTAACTATTCTATGACTCTAACTTTCCAACTCTAACCATTCTACGATTCTATGGAAACTGCAATGCCATTGATACTGTTTGTATTTGTGATCTAGTGAAGATATGTATTTAGTGGAGGTTTAACTTGTACCTGAGGGCAGATAGAAATCCTCTGAGGAGAGGTTCTCTTTACACAGTCATCAGCTCAGCAATTGCTAGGAAATTATATGATACATTCAGTTTCTTCCTATTTTGAGAGACATATTCTGGAAGTATCAGTGCTTCTTAGGGCCTTAGTATGCTGAAGTGCTCATTGTGTTTAATGAAGTGCCAGACGCAGAAGGATTTGGAGACAAATTCTGAAGGTACTTCAAATTCTGTAAGCTATAGAAGTGCTTAGCAATATTATGCGTCCTGCCACATAGGAATTATTTGCTATCTGGTAGAAAATGGGAGGAATTGAAATGCTTAATGTTGTTAGTTAAATCTTAAGATAAATGGCAATTATTCCTAACTTATCTTAAACTGTGGTCCAATAGTGCTCCCAAGGTCATAAATTACCCTTTCCAGACTGTTCTTTTGCTAACCCAAATGTTTTTGAAGTCAAGCTCTGTTTTCTCAGTGTTTTTTCAAAAGACCCTATATGGATGTTGTTCCAGCTGCAGTAGCAAATAAAATTGGGGGATCTCTGGAGTCAAAGTTGTATATAATTATCTCTTACAAATTTGAACAAAGACATACTATCCAGTATCCACTTATAGATTCTAATGTAGTGCTTTGTGTCCATGATATTTTATTTCTTAAATACCAAAGCCTGGACTAGCCATTGAATCACAGAATGGCTGAGGTAGGAAGACATCTCTAGAGATCTTCTAATCAAACCTAGTCTAACTCTAGTCAGAGCAGGCTCAGCTAAAGTGAGTTGCTCAGGACCATGTCCAGTTGGGATAGAGATAGTCTTGATAGGCTCTGTGCAATCTGCTGTAATGCTTGATCAATGTTTAAGTGGAATTTTCTGTATTTTAGTATGTACATATTACCTCATTTCCTGTCACTGGATAGTCCTGTGAAGAGTCTGGACTGGTCTTCTTTATTTTCTGCCACTGGATATTTGTGTACATGAATAAGATCTTCACTGAGCCTTCTCCTCTTCAGGTTGAACAATCCCAGCTCTCTTAGATGCTCCTCCTATATCAGATATTCCAGTCTGTCCTGGTTTGAGGTAAAATGAACCATTTTTTCTGTTTTACAATTTTACTTTCTTAGCTGGGCCTCTTCTAACTAACTAAACTTTGAAATTAATTGGTCAGAACTGTTTCATCTTGCAGTGATAAGACCTCGTTATAGCGAGGAATGGTATGCAGAGAGGCCCTTGATTATACTTATAGCTATAACAACCAAGGTCAGGTAATTTCGTTATTTGCCCCATTGGAGGGTTGGAAGTGGAAAAGTTTAAAAGTGGTCCCACCTGCAGGGTGAATGACCTACAGAGGTATTCCATCCCATCCGCATCATGCCTCGTATAAAAGCTGAGGGATCAAAGGGTCAATTCTCCTTCTCGATGGCCGATGTCCAAGGAGGATCCTGCCTGTTCATCTGCCTTTGATCCCAATCCGAGCAGAAAATAATCTTTGTGGTCCTTTAATGAAATTTTATCAGCATGTCCACATCCCTTTTGTACTAAGGAGACAAGAACTGGACACATTACTCTACATGTCTCAGCAGGGCAGAATAGAAGGGAAGGATCATCTTTCTCGGTCTGCTGGTGCTGTTCTTCCTAATGTGGCTGAGGATGCTATTGCCTTTCTTTACTTCAAGGGCACATTGCTCAGTCTTGGTTAACATAGTGTACTTCACAACACCCAGGTCTTTTTCTGGAAAGCAACTTTTCACCTTTTGGTCCTCCAGTATGTACTAGTGGATCGGGTTTTTCCTCCCTAGGGTAAGGATTTGTTTGTTTTTGTTGAACTTCATGAGATCCATCTCAACTCAGTTCTCCAATCTGACCGTGTCTCTCTGAACAGCAGCACATTATCCACTCCTCCCAGTTTTGTGCTGTCTGCAGACCTGCCAAGAGTGTGCTCTGTCTCATCATCACATTATTAATGAAGTTGTTAAACAGTATTGACTCAGTATTGATCCCTGGGGTATACCACTAGTGACTAGTTACTGGCTTCCAGTTGGACTTCATGCCTCTGATCACAACCCTTTAAGCCCAGCAGTTCTGACAGTTTTCAGTCCACCCACTTTCTGTGTATCTAGCCTGTAGTTCATCAGTTTGCATATTAGGATATTATGGGAGAGGATCAAAAACTTTACATTGGTCAGCACTAAAAACATCCAATGCTCACCCCTCATCCATCAAAAAAGTCTATCATGTTGATCAAACATGATTTTGACTTTGTGAATCCATGTTGACTACTCTCAATCTTCTTAACCTTCCTATGTCTGAAAACAGTCACCAGGATTATTTGCTCTATCTCCTTCTCAGGGAAGAATATGAGACTGACTGACTTGTAGTTCTCTAGATCTTAACTCTTGCCCTTCTTGAAGGTAGACGTGACATTTGCTTTTTTCCAATCCCCATGAACTTCTCCCAGTTGCCATAATCTTTTACATTAATCAAGTGTGACCTTGCAATGACATCAGACAGCTCCCTCAGCACTCCTGCTTGCAGCCCATCCAGTCCCATTGATTTGTGCATGTTCATTTTAAAAAAAAAAAAGTTCTCTGATCTCTGCCTCTGAGTGTCTTTCTTCTGACTTTCGCACAGGTTTCATGGACATGAGAGTCCCAATGTCTGGTCTTACTAGAAAAGACTGAGATAAAGAGATAATGAATATGTAAGGTTTTTCTTTATGCTTTATCATCAAGTTCCTCACTCAATTCAGTAGTGGGACTGAATTCTTCCTATTCTTCCTTTTGCTAATGATAGGCCTGTAGAAGACCTTCTTGTTTCCCTTCTCGTCCTTCACCAGATTCAACTTCAGATGTGCTACGGCTTTTCCAGCTTCATACTTCCATACTTTTTTAATAGTATCTCTGTATTTCCCCTGGTGTACCTGTCCCTGTTTCCACCTTTTGTACAAGTTCTTTCAATATTTTTGTTTAGTCAGGAGATTATTGTTCATCCATGCAGGCTCCTGCACCCTTACTTGAGTTCATTGAGATGGACTGTTCTTGAGCTTGAAGGACATCACCCTTGAAAATTATTCAGTTCTCCTGAATCTCTCTTCTCAGCAGGCCTGTTGCCCATGGGATTCTTCTAAGCTGATTCTTGACCAGGCCCTCCTAAAGTTCACTTCTGTGATCCTGCTGTTTTCTCGACTCTGTTCTCATCTGATCTTGAATTCTACCATCTCATGGTGATTGTCATCTAAAGCTACCCAATGCTACGGGGTCAGGCAGGTTCTTTGAAGGATCATTGATACTGACTACAGGGTTGTAATTATATTTAGAGCTTTATGGTTATATAAATCTTTTTTTAGTAATTAGCATGGCTTATTGTTGTGCAGAATTTCTAGCACTTAGCATAGCTTTCCTACCACATAAAATTACAGGTACCTGGACTTGTCAGTCACCTGGATCCTCTGCAGACTGGGTCAGTTTCTTAACAATCAGTGTGCAATACAATAATTGTAATCTAGGTTTTTACTTTAAGAAGTACATGATTCATTCAGTCCTTGGAGGAATAAGAACAGTAGAGGGGTTTTCAAGTTATTCTAGCCAACAGTGAGGGTTGTCTCCCTTACCCCTCCATCACAGTGCACCATTCTCTTTATTACACTCGGAAGCATGAAGCCCGTAGCAGCCTGCCTGCTATTGCATAAGCTTCAAAAGCCTTTTGGATAAGCGGATGCATTTATATCTCTCAGTCTGGGAATTAGGCCTTTACCATTTCCATATGTTAGTGGATTCTGAAGGGGCTGCCAGACAATCAAAATGCAAGAATTTTGACTGCAAGAGACAGTGAAAGCTAAACATGGTAATGGCTGCATAATGATCTTTTTCTCGTCCTGTCATTTCTACATCCGGTCCTGCCTACCTGTTCTCAGTTTGATCTAATGGTGTTGCTTCCAGAATACATCAGGCCTTATTGTGGCGTGTGTGTTAGTTAAATCTGAGCAAGACTTGAGTGAACAGTCACAAGAGGCATCCCTGACACCAGGGGATCACAGATTTTGTCATTCAGAATACCTCATGTGCCATCATGCTGTCCTGTTCCATAACTAGTGTCATCACATCCTGGCAACACTGTGTACCAGATGTCAGGAGCAGGGAGGACTGCTCAACCAAAGCTGTATTCAGCTTTCAGATTGCTGACAAATGCTTCCTTGTTTGTATAAGGTCCAGAAGACTTTATCTGTCCCTATTTGCCTGTAGGAATTTAGCATGCAGGCTGTCCAGAAAGCTTCTGGTGCTTATGCTCTTCTGTGCTGCCACTGTTGACCTGTCTTCTTTGTGTTTCCTCAAGTCTCTACTTGGTTATATGTCAGGAGTCCTCTGACTTTATTCTTCATCTTTGTGATTCCTCATATTTCTAAATAGAATCATAGAATAGAATCATAGAATTGTTAGAGTTGGAAGGGATCATTGAGTTCCAACCCCCTGCCATGGGCAGGGACCCTCCCACTAGAGCAGGTCATTCAAAGACCCATCCAAATTGACCTTGAACACTCCCAAGGATGGGGCTTCCACAATGTATGTGTATATGTATGTAATGTTTGTAAAGTATTGAAAAAAATCAATGTTTCGTAACTACTTAACCAACTTCTGGTTTTTCAATGAGCTTTCTTTTCTTATGAGACTCTGTTGTCTTCCTTTCCCACCACTACTCCTTGATTATGGAGTTGCTCAGTTGGTACACCTCCAGTTCTGACTTTTGTGCTCTAATCCTGTCTTTCTAATGGTTTCATTCTCTGTTTCATGAGCTGAAGACAGGATGAAGCATGGATTCCACTTGACAGGGTTCTAGGCCAGTGAAGATGGAATAAAGACAATACAGTTTTTCTGCCTGCAAGATTCATCTCAAATGTCTTTAAACTGGTGCATCATTCTAGCTTTCTGTATATTGTTTTAAACAAGTAATGCAATGTGTCTTAACATGCTTGTCTGATCAGCAGGAGAAGACATACCTTGCAAGAACCGTGCTATTTCTAAAAATTAGGCAGGGGATCAAAAGTCTGGCAGTGCAAATTATAATGAGCATGTTATTAAAGAATCACTTCATAAAACAGGTTAATAAATGTTAAACACCTATTTTGGCCTCAGCTTAGTCAATTTTTTTCAGTAACAGATCATTAGATGGTATCTTTCCCTGTCAAACCACTTAAGACTTGTTTTGCTGCAAATGATGGTGCTTGTAAATAGTGCAGTCCAAATCAGTTGTTTTACTTAAAGATTTTAAATGTCACACCTATACATACATATATTTTAAATATGCATATATTAAATTAGAGACATGACATTTAAAAAGCTTTAATCATGTACAAACATTCATATCAAAAACTGATAATCACAAAAATCTTACTTACAACCTTAACTTTTCTCCATAGCAAAAAAGTTTAAATGTCTTCAATTTCATATAATTCTCATTAGGTATTAAATTAATTTAGAAGAAACATAGCACACAACTGCATAATCTGGTAATACAGGATGCATACTTTCCTAGAAAGCTCCATTATGTAATATTGTGAACTGAATAACAGGATGATTTTTAAAATAACAGAATGAATCCATGAAATAAGTTAATTCTAAATAATATTAAAGATATGTAGCTATTAAAAAAACACTAAAGAAACTGCCCAGAAACTTCACATGTTAGTAGCTTCCAGAAAATCCAAAACATTTTAGAGCTCAACTATAAAAAGCTAACACATACTTTCTTTCTTCCTCTCCTCTGCATGTTAGATGACTTATGTTTCCTACTTTTGGACTTAAAAGTTTTTTTGTCACTTAATTTTCTCTTTCTGCATATGTCCAAAATTACTGCATGAACAGACAAGGATCCATTTCCTAGCATGAACCTCAGTTTTGTTTATAAGCTAAACAAAGTGTAAGGACATTAAAAGAGGTCCTGAATGCACAGATAACCTGGCAGCATGCCTAATAAATCTTAATATGATGGAGTCTTTCATAAAAGGCAGTCGTAGATGCAATATGTAAGAAATGTATTATAAACAATCACAGAAAAACCTTTTAAAAAAATTGTCCTGTCAATGGGCTTGAAGGCTCAAATGAAATAGGATCCTCCCTGCCTCCAGATATTCCAGTTACGCAAGCCATGGTCTCATTCAACAGTGTAATTGGTCTACTCTGCTTGTAAAGGGCAACCATGCTTTGCAGGCACTGTATGCATTTTTATATTATACACTTATTGAATGAAAACCAGAACTAAACCTGCTTCATAGGTTTATAATTCAGGTCTTAGGCAGCAGAGCATTCCTGAAGTATAAATGATAAAATTATAAACATGTTTTATAACAGATAAGTTACTTATTTTCCTAATACTTAATTTTTCTATAATTGGAAAAATATTTTAGAAAAAAATATGGCTAGTAAGTTCCATTCTGCATAATAATTTTCATTTGTTCTTGTGTAATTGTCCAGAAAGATGGGCCAAAAGCTCTTTTTAGTACCCTGTCATGCTGGAGAGAGATGTATGCAAATATGAAAGAGGGAGGAAAGGACTTTTCTTATGCCAGGAAATTGTTCTTAGGACTTAAAATGGGCTGTAGAAATGTCATTTTCAGAACATGACTAGAAGTGAGATTGCAGTGCTAGATATCACTAAGCATTAAAGCATATTATGTAACTTTTATAGCTCTCTTTTGTGCAATGGCTTTCTATGCCGATTAACTGAAAAATTCTACTGTTGTCATTTTGTGGCCCAGAGTACAATGTGATTTTATTTAATAAGATGCATAACCTTCCCGCCTGCCTATCCTTGTCAGCACTGCTAAATGGGGTGTACATACATCATCATGACTGTGGCAATGTTTTTTGTTGATCTCGTTATGCTTTCCAAAATACTTCATTGCAAGACATGTTGACATTATTAAAAAGAACAAAAAACCCCCAAAACAAAACAAAAGAAAAACCACCACCAAAAAAAACCCCAAAGAGAGAAAAAAGAAATGTATTTAACATTAGTTTCATAACCTCTCTTTCCATAACTTTACAGCACATTTACCAAGTCAGGAGAAGGAAGGATAGCTTTCAAAACTCTCTGGGAATTAAAATCAAAGAAGCCAGTCACTAACTATAGCATTCTCCAATTAAATTTCAGGGGAAAAGTCCTCATGTTATGTCTTCTACTCCCCGCTCTATTGCTCATTTGTAAAAACAAACATTTGCCATGAAGACATAACTGCCAATTTAGACTAACTAAGACAAATGGGATAATGAGGCCAGTGGCAGCTTTGAGTTGTCAGACCCAGCAGAGTATCCAGCTCCAAGTTGAAAGCTTTCTTTTCCTGCCAGAAGGTCTATATGCTAATACTTACTAATTTGCCAACCTTGGCCCCAAAATGTTTGACAATAGGAGAGCATACCATTTTGTTATAGATGTGACATTAATTTGGATGTAAACTAAAGTTGGAACGGATAATTTATGCAGTATTCTAACTGAGGAGGTGGTCACCAAAAATGTAAAATCATGCCTGGTAAAAATAAATACAAAAATACTTAGGTGTGAAGGAGAGATTATTTAAATGCAAATGATGATGAATAAATGGCAAAGTCTGTAGCAAATGATGAAAGAAATAAAGCCACTGCAGTCTGCAGTTTATTATACCAGTTTGATTTAATGTCCTTACCTCAACATTAAAAGAAGGAACAAAGAATTTCACCAAATTCTAGACTGACCACAGAAGACCACTTTTTGACCTGGTACTCAATTGAAAAGCCATACACAGAAAAAAAAAAAAAATCAGAGTATTTTGAAACAATATAATTAATTAATTTCTATTAATTATTTTTGAGGGAGTTTTTTCATAAAAGAAAATTCTTTTTTTTCTTCCCCCTGTCCTTCCCACCTCATTGTCGTCCCTAAGCTTCATAAAGTAAAAAAGTGAGAGTAGGACAGTTAGGAATGTTGTTAGGAATATGGGTTTTGGGTTTTTTTTAATTAATCTTTTAATGTGCAAAACTGCATTTATAAGTTCATTCCAGATACAAGGTTTCAATACAAATTAAAAACATATTTTGTAGATATCTGATACACAAAATAACAACAAACCACCATATGAATTTATATGGTTTTACTCTTTGGGGCTGTGAGAAGAATCTGTTATTTCAGAGGTGTATTAACAGCATTTTTTTTCCCCTATGGAGTACAACATGGCTGATATGTAACATTATTGATAATGTTGCAAACAAAGCTAAATATTGTCCCTTACATGATGGAGCTGCTGGTGATTTCAATAGCAGTTCACATTGACCAAAGACATTATGGTCAATATAAGACACCACAGAGAAAAAATATTATCCTAAAAATTATCCACAGTCAAATAATTATAATATCTAGAAATATAATGTAATTTTCCTTCTATTTCTAATGTGGCCATTATAAAACTCTTCTAATGTGGATCTGTAGAATCAATCATTTTCTATAGCTAATGCACTTGAAACATGTATATATGGGTTTATGCTGATTTGCTAAATGATCCACAAATAAAATAGGCTTTCTTTGATGAAAAGGAAACAAGCATTATATCAGGTAATTATGTATCTGACCAGCTACTTAAAGAAAATTTGAATTTTTTAGAGTTTTATTGTTTTGCTTAATCTTCTATAGTTTTGCCCTAGTCTGCTGTATTTTAAAAGCTATGTAAACTAAAAATTAAAAAAAAAAAAATTGACTCAGGACCCAACAAACAAAACAGAAATAGTATATTTGAATATAAAATAACCAAATTTACTAATGCAAAGTGGTTTCTGAAGTATTTTCTATAACATCTTAACTTCCGATATGTTAAAATAACTATTTTATATTACAGAGTGAGAGTCAGTATGCCTTATTCAGATTTCCAAGCTAGGCAAATGCATTATTCTTCTGTAAACCTTTCAAGACTCTCTTTCTCCCTTGGCAGACAAGGGGAACTCAGCTGTTTACTGTGAGAGAACTAGTTTTCTAGGTGCCTACAACATATATGCACTTTTGATTCTACAACTAGTCATTATGAAATTATAAAATTATGAACTCTATTGATTTCTGTTTTCTTGCTGTTGTTATGCAAGTTGCTAAATCTTTACAGTTTTAAACAATCACAATTTTATCTTATATTCGTTAAGTGCCTGCTGTTAACATTATAGCTCATATCAGTAGTATTACTGTCGAATAATGGGCATCAAATACTGGGAGAAGCATAGGTCAGTCAGAAAGTCTCCAACTACCCTTTAAGGATAAAATTACACAGTGAAGGATTGAATGGAAAAGGATTATCAAGTTTCATCTCATGTTGCATAGTGATTTATCTCAGGAGCTCATGAGTAGGATTCATTTGGCATAGTTGTTACCTAGTAACTGCCAAGGAAAAGGTATCTGTGTATAAAAAGTTTTGCTAAACCCAGTAGTCAGATCACTCCAGATGTGTATGTAATGAGTAAGCCTTTGCAATGAAATTCTACAATAACTCTTCTAGTGATCAGAAGAGAATACATTGCACATTAAATAATGCAACTGGTTTGAAAGAGATGGCTGGTGATGTTATATTGTGTTCTTTGACCTAGTAGAGAGCAGTAGACTATTCAAGAACAACTACACACTACATCATACAGTTATATGGACATTTTAATGATTTATAGAATCATAGAATCACAGGGTGGTTTGGGTTGAAAGGAATGTTATAGAACATTGAGTTCCAACTGCCCTGCCATAGGCAGGAACACCTTCCACTAGACCAAGTGTGACAAAAAGGGAAAAAAACTTCACTGAGAGCTTCAAATTAACAATTTATTTGGATTTCATTCACAGGTCCCATACGCCATTAGTGCACGTTCTATGGGTACAATGGTGAATACACTATTGCAATTTTAAAACAATTCCTGAAATACACTCTTACAACCTACAAGTGATCCCGAAAAGTAACGACACAAACCAGAAGCACACTGGATATTAGTATCTTAAAAGAGTGCACCAATCACAATCATAATAGCGTACCATATACCATAGGTCTGTTTCTTAACCCCTTACCCTCTCTCTTGGGTAAGGTCGCTCAATCCCTGAGAAGTTACTCTGTACAATGACCTGGACAAGGTGAGGGGAACAATCTCCTGCAGGCCAGCTGTATCGTTCCCCCTTTTTCTTCTCAGATCTTATGGTTTATATTTCCTGATTCTATGGGCTTACAGGATCATGCCTGAGTGGATTACACTATCTGGAATATTTACCTCTGGTGGTGTAATGGCTCCTAAATTTCTGTTGCTAATTTTCTGATGTCTAGCACTCACAGTCATGGGAATAGTAGTGGGATGAGACTCAGGGCATTTTGTTTGGTAAGGCTCCATTGCACTTTAGTTCTTATTGTGATGCAATCTTGAGACAAGCCCAGGCTAAGCTGGTTTTGCAGCTCCCCCCAAGTTATCTCTGAACAGACAGGAAAGGCTGAGATGAATCTGAGTCAGATGACAACTCTCTGCATCTCATCTATTGTGCTCTGAAACCAGTTTGGCTGGGTGCTCCAATACACCAGGTTGCTCAAAGCTCGAAGACTTGAACACCTCCAGGGATGGGGCATCCAGAATTTCTCTGGGCAACTGGTTCCAGTACCTCACCTCCTTCAGATTAAAGAATTTCTTCTTAATATCTAACCTTAATCTCCCCTCGTCCTACTGCTCCACTCCCTCATAAAGAGTCACCACCCCACCCCCTGCCCCCCATCTTGCCTGTAGACTCCGCTTTAGGCATTTCTACCTCAGCATGGTGATTTGGAAGACATTGTATCCCAACTTTGAAGAACTAGGTGGGATTCTATCAGTTTAAGGATGTGCTTTATATTGCCCAGTCTTCCATCTCTATAAACCTTTTTGAAAGTTTTACATATCTTGCAATATTTTTGATTATCTGTTTTTTCAGTACAATTGATAAAAAGTAACCTAGCACTGGGAAAATGAAAGATTACCACAGGATTCCAGTACAAGCAGTTGATTTGATGATAATATCCTATTTAGTTATGTTTTAAGGTTTATCAGTCAGGGAATTTTAATCCATTTAAAATACAGTAAATTAATTCTGCGTGTATTTTAAATTGTAATGGTATGATCACTTATGTTGAGCATCATCATAGTTCAAGTAAATTATATCAATATATTAGACCTGAGTTTATTCATAATCAGATAAAAAAAAAATCAGGCTTATCTGGCATTTCTGATATTTTTTAGTCATCTGTTGATGGCCGATGATTATAGCAATCAGATTTAAGTCTTTAATCAAGAGCAAGTCTTCTGGCTTTGCTTTATGGTCTATTTGTGGACAATACAGTATTATTTAAAGTTTTTCTGCTTCTTACAGGAAAAACATAACTGGAATAAAAAGTCTCAAAATGCTGACACATTTCTAACTTAATATACTTTTTAAAGTACCTAAAACTTTGCATTCCCCTAAATGAAAACTGGCAACAAGATCCTCTGATATTTTCAAACAGCCAAATAATGCTTTATGACAGATATCTGTCTTTCCTCTGTTCTTGAAAGAAGTACAGTGGAGAGAAGACAGAAAGCATCTTTTACCTTCCCTGTAGCAGTGCTATTTTGTACAGGCAAGGATCTGAGGAGATAATAGTCATAAAATCCTAAGATATTTCTTTCTCTATGAAAACAGGAGGAAGCACTGAGTTTAGAGTAATTTGTTTATAGGCTGCTTTTTGTGGTAAAAAATAGTAGATGTATAAGTTTTAGAAACTATTTGACTAAATTAACCGATCTGGGTGATTAGTTGGCAAACAGCTGTTAAGTTTCTACATATGGATGAATAATCACTTGACTGTAAATTCATTTTCAACTCAGAATGAACTTGAAGAAGCTAAATAGATATCGGGTCAAAGTGATAAGCAAAAGGAGCAGAAGAATTCCCTTAAGAGAGACAAAGCCAAACTGCTGATATATGACTGGAAAAATGAAGGTGGGAATGGAGCTTAAAATGACACAGTGCCTTTGGAATGAGTAATATTTTATTAAAAATAAAAATAATGTAAAATACCTTTGGAGATACTTTGAACCAAGATACAGAGGAGATCAGTGGCTGTGAAGGACAACTTGTTATTTTACTTCTGGAAGAAAATAAAGCAATCTCAATTTAAAGTGCAATATAACTAATTATTTTATGAACCTACTATGCAGATAATGTCATTAATGAACTGTAAATGTAACTAAGCTCTCTTTATTACTTGTGAAACGAAACAGAATTCTCTAAGGCTCAGTTCAAATAAGTGATTTTATATGTTTATTTTAAAATTAAGTGTTACTGCCTCTAACTACACCTTTCTCTTTGACGGTGATTGAAATCTAGACAATGAGTTTTGATGTAGACCTCAAATGCATATGTCACCTAAAGTCTAGCTGTCTGAAGACAAGATGTACACTCGCTCTCCCATTTCATATTACTCGTTTAGAGGATTAGAAATTATACAGGTCTGCTCCTGGAAATGGCAAAATTATTGGAAGGGAGAAGCTGATTCTAATTACAAGCCTCATTCAATTTCAATGGCTTCACTGATTCCACATACTTCTGTGAAGAACTGAACAAAAATGGCAGAATCAACAGAAATGAAATTAAATCTAGGTTCCAATTTTATTTTATTTTTACTTAGAAAAACATAGCATAAAATTCTTGTGAAATGGAAGAAACTTGATGTATACATACCTGTGAAAATTTGGGTCATATGTTAGGAAAGTAGTACTATCCATAGTACTATGGAATTATGAAAAAGCCTGTTTTTTAGTCTGCCTGCTGCTACTTTAGCAAACCACTGTTCTCAGCTCTTATAGCTCTACCAAATTTCTGCTGTTCGGTTGGACTTTTTCAAACCAAGTGTAAGACTAGGTGATATTAGTGGCCTCAGAAGAAGGGCACCTCTGATGATTTGCCAAAAAACATCTGTGTAAGAATCCACAGGGGTGATCACCATCTACACACTGCTGTTAGGGTTTGATTTAAGCTCCTACTGCTCTCATGATTGCCACCATTATTATTTGATGGCTTCTGACCAGGGGATACTACCATGCCAGACGTAGTCTTGTGTTCCCTCTGCCTTACTGGCTGGCCATGTCTACAAAAACTCAGTCTCCAGCTAGTGATGCAGTGATGTTAACCGACTGACTTCCAAAAATCATGTCTTTTTTCTTATTTTAGCATTGTACCTTCATACTTGTAATAAAAAATAATGTTAAATGATGTGGAAGTGACAGCCTTTGCACTTCCGTTTTCTTATTTTTTTAAATTTTCTTGTTTGGAAGGGTGCCTTTACTCAGTACTCTGCTTCCTGAGCAATTAACTTTAGCAGTTGGTAGATACTGAACTTGAATAAAGGTGAACTGAAATGGGTAAAAAGAAACGATCCAAGAATAATGCCTACAGAATAGTTTCTTCAACACCTAAGATAGACTTATATTAAAAAACCCTGTTGTTCTGAAGTTGTTTTTATTGGGAGTTATATGTTTAATCTTGAAAAATCATTCTTCAACAATTTTTTCTTTGTATTTCAAAATGAAAAGAGGTATGCCTTCTCACACAGCACTGAGGTTCCACGCTGGGGTGGAGGTGTAGACAGGCTAATTCTGTACCATTTATAATTTGTCCAGCCTGCCATCACTAACATCACAGCTGTAACTTCACATTTGAAGTAGATGAAAACTGTTGCAGTCTGCAATTCACTGGTCACATATATCGATTATGTTCACCACCTTTTCAATTAAATTTCAACCAATTCAACTGTGGCTTTCATAAATGAATACATAAAATTTAAAAGGTGGTTGGTTTTTTTTTTACAAGATCTAAGCAATTTCATAAGCAGATTATGATTTTAGTGTGTTTGTTTTCCTTGGCAATTAAGCTATGTTTAAAATATTTATTTTGATATATGTTTTTCTTATGTAAAATAATTGTTCAGGACCAAACATTTGACACACACTGCTAGTACTATGTAGCGACACAGCACTGTTGCTGCTCTTCCTGTTGATGAAGACTGATCTTATTTTGTTCATGTTCATACATTTGCTTGTACTTGAACAATTTCATGGAACTATGAAAAAGTACAATTTCAACACTCATAATACCAAAGAATTTAGAAAAGAACAGCTGGAGAATATACAAGGCCCTAATGCTTCAAGGCCACAACTCTTGAGATTTGGCTTTTCATGTATTTCTGCTTAAAACAGAAAAAGTATTTTCATTGGTGATTATGAAACAGACATGACTTTGCTCTGATGAAGAATGTTTTGTTTTCTTTGACCTGTTCCTAGTGAAATAGGAATAATAGCAAATAGCATTTCCTTTTCTTTTTTTTTTTTTGTTTTTAATTGTTTGTTAGACAATAAACTGTTCAGAGCAAAGATAGTGCTCCATCAAATTATGTTGTCATTACTGTAATGATGTAATAAATACAGTTGTCATAAAAAATAGCCTGTTTACTTTCCACAGAGCATCAGTATTTCACTGTTTGCAGTGTTATAATATTTAGTATCATATAGATCTCTTTGATTTTTCTTCTGGAATTTGCATCTAACAGAGAAAGCTTTGGCACTCAACACATTCTAGAGTGTGGTGTTTCTTTCTTCCCCACCCCCAATATACAAGCATGCAATTAATAGTAATTATATGGGTTGGTGGTTTCTCTCTCTGTTACAAATCTCTGGATATGGTTATTCATTACAAATTGAGTTATGTCTCTAAAAAAAACCACTTCAAGGTATTCAAAATATCAATCCAAAAACATTGGAGCAAATAATTATAATCTGCACCCCTGTTTCCAAATCTTTTGAAACTGTATTGAGCAATTATTCAGCATTCTATCACCAATCAAGACTTCATATAATATCATAAAAGTGGCTGAAAACAATGAGAACTGAAAGTTTAAAAAAAAAAAAAAGTGTTTTCAACAGTACTCAAAAATTAAAACCAAAACCCAACCACGATGTGATCCTTTTTGATGTCTAAAAACCAATACTGCCTTCCAAAGATAGGGCAACTCTGACTACCATATAAAGTGTAATTTCTGCTTGTATATCAATATATTATATGCTTCTGTACAGAGGCAACAGTTAGATACTCCAGTCAATGATGACATTGTTTTAAACAGTTTATGCACAGGTCACTTTCAGATTTTACTTTATTAAATCTTATTTTGTATATGAATTTATATAACAACAGATAAAGTAGAATTTATGTAATGTAACATGAGAACACTGGAGTTAAGCATATAGTCTTAAACTAGTTTAAATATATACATTCTTTCTGTTAGTCCCTAAAGAGACCTAGGCATATCTGAACACTGACTTTGATTAAATAATCTGTTGGTGAGGTGAATTGCTTTCTAGCTGTTAGTCTGTCTCTGTTGACTGTAGAGGTAGCAGGAGATCCAGTTTTGATTAGGTAAATTTAGTTTTTGTGACAAGTAATCTGTCAGGGAAAGAGAGTGGACCCAGAGGTGCACTGTGAATTCCTCAGACTCATGGGGAAATATGCACATTGAAAATCAAGAACCTATCTCAGAGTTATGCTAGGGAAATAAGAGGGCCCACATCCATATGTAACCATTTGGCTCCCAAAAATCAATTTATAGTTTCTCATCAGCTGCTTAACTTTGGCCTACATTTTAGGGAAAGAATTCAACACTAGCAAATAAGATTTCTATTAGCCAGCACAGTGTGCAGAGAAACACATACATTAGGCAATAGAAAATAGCAGAGAGAACTTGGGCATCTCCTTCACTGCCCCAAATTCCCTAGTTATTTAGGATGGTTATTAATAGGCTGAAAAATGTTCCTTTTAGGCTGACAGTCTTTCTCTGTGTGGAGAACTGGATCTTTTCCCCTTCTGCCTTCTATGAAACATGTCTGCAAGTGTCAGTGTTGTCCACCTTTCATATGATAGCCCCAAGCACACATTCCAGATGTAACAGATCTCATTTCTGTGGCTTCCTCAGCCTGAGGCATTTCAGACCTGCATTTCCCAGGAGAGTGACTTAACCAGTGGTAGGGGAGGGAGCTTTCTCTCTGGCTCTTCTGACAGAGCTTTGACCCTGCATCTAATGATTTAAGATTTATGGGATGAGAGAGAATTAGCATAAGAATTTCCCTGCTTCTTAACCCACTGGTGGAATCATTCATCTGAGAAAGTGGTTCCATTTGTATTTTATTTGTATATTATGAAATGAAAAACAAGTAAGAAGTTGCAGGAGCAGAAATCAGATTTAAGGACTTTCATGGTCCCAAATTATTAGTCCAATTATCAGGCTACTAAGTAATGTTCCCTCTTCTGTCTTTCCTATGTCCCTAGGAGTCTTTGCTACCTTTTGATGTGGGTCTACAAGTTTAGCGAATGTGGAGAACATACTTTCCCTCTTTCCCAGGCTGTTGGGTAGGTTCTTCACTTGGGAAGACCACCACCACCAAATTGCTAAAAGGAGAAAAGTCTGGGGTTTTGAGAACAAGCCAAGGAGCAAGACTGCATATTCAATCAATCTGTAGGTCATCTTTGCAATTGATTAGAATTAAAATTATGATGAGATGCTGGAATGATGTGGAAGGAAGGTAGACTAGTGAACTGAGGCAGATTTACCAGAAAATCAAGCAGCACTAGTAACTCAGCTAATGAACGAATAAAAATAAGATGAAAATTCCTATTAAAGGACTGAAGAAATCCTAGAAATCCATACAGTACCTAGAGTTTGAGAAACATGATAGCTAAGCAGTATCAGTGCAGTTAAAAATACTTTCAAGCCCATGAGGCAAATGAGTTTATAAATGTTCATCTGAAGTGTGTAAAATATTTTGCAACTTTATAACAATAGATTATTACAGACTTTTATTGAATCTGAAGAAATCCAGTTTAGTCCTTTTGAGTTTGCCATTAGCAAAGCTAAGCTAAGCTCAGTGTGGGGTGTGGAGTATCAAGAACTACTATAAATACTCATATATCAATGAGCTCCTGTGTTGAGCATTCATGAGAAGTGATTGTGACAGTATTAGTCACCTGCCATTGTCTCATAGACCCTATGTTACAAAGACCATACTGGATAACAAATTGTTTTCCCAGTTTCACCATCTGCAGTATAATTTTCAATCATTAGATAATGTTTAAAGTGCATCACTTAAATCCTGTAATGAAGTTGTGTATTTGTTACAGTAAAATATAAAATTCCACTAGTTTATTTGCAGAAAGCTTTCAGAGACAAAAACTGGAGCCAACAATGTGTTAATTAAAAATAAAGAGACAGAAAGATTAATAAAAAACTTTATAGTGAGGGGAAAAGAATGTGAAGTGAGCTCCCTCAGTATCAAGAATCTATCTATACGAATGTAATGTTATAATGAAGAAAGCAAGCAAATACTTGCATTCTAACAGGAATCCCCTCAGACATGATAATCATCTAAATTAACAATATGTATCTTTTGTGCTCTTAAAGGCAGAATAATCACTTTGTCCTTTTTTCTGAGAAGTCTTTAGTATCTGTTTCAGCTACCATATATTCCTGAAGAAGGGTGGTTACAAGTCAGATGGAGACCTGAAAAGCAAGTACTCAAATTTTGGGGGTTAAATAAACCATGGAGTCTGCCTTCCAAGAAGGAACACTAGATGGTGAAACGCTGCCCAGAATGTGAAAACAGAAGCTAAAAGAAAATGTAGGCATGTCTTGTATAGGTGCTGGTGAGAAAGCAGCTGAGTTATAAGAATCACATGACCCATATCTTGATCCATAGCCAGATGTCCAACCCTAGGGAATAAACCAGTGTAGAATTAATGTTATATTAATGTTATATTAATGTTATGTTAATGTTATCTTAGATCTCACTTAGTCCCAAGTGATATAGGGGGGCAATGTTAACTGTAAAAAATCTAATTGACCTTTATATAAAAGTCATACCATATGAAGACCTATTTTAATCTTTTTGTCAAAAACACTCAGTTTATTACTATAAATATGAAAAAAAAGAGAGTATTTTCTATCAATTGGAATATTTGAGTCACTTAAGTTATTATAGTTGCTCTAGTTAGAATCATAAAATGGTTAGAGTTGGAAGGGACCTCAAAGATCATTGAGTTCCACCCCCCTGCCATGGTCAGAGACACCTCCCACTAGAGCAGGTCTGCATTATCAATAATTTTAAATTATATTCTCTCATACAAATACTTGAACTTCTTTAGAAGAATGTAATGTCTTGTTTCTTCAATCAACTGATCATTAATATTTTATATATTGACATGTGTTTTATTCATAGTCCTACCAAAAGCAAAAATATTGTATGGCAGTCTAACAGTTAAACAACTTAGATGGTGAAAAAAAGATAACAAAAATATGTAAATGAATTATCAACATTACTTTTTTAATTGTATATCCTTACACGCAGGTTCTGGGCTCCTCTTTACCCACACACAAAGACAACATGAAAATTGATGTACAAGATTTATACAAAATTAAAAATGAATATATTCCGGCAGCTTATATTATGCATGTTTTCTGATTGGTTGTTCGTATTCTTAAAGCATAAATTAATTTCAGTAAATATCTTCCCTAAGGCACTCTAAACTGCCAACTCACAGTGATCCTAGTTATTTGCTCTAAATAATTTATCTCCACATAATGCTAACATAAAATTTGGTCTAGCAATTAGTATGACAGGGTTGTTGTCGTCAGATATTCTTATTATAGGCTGAGACTGATATACTTGCTGAGGATGTGATAAACTGTTTAACAAGTCTATCTGCCACCAACAGAAGTTTCCTTCAGTACCATTCTGTGAATTATATAGGTCAATGTCTCATACAGCTTGGTTAATAGCTCAAAAACTGTCTGTATATACTTGCTTAAATAAGAGAGAGAAGTGTGCTTAAGCTGAGTTTGCATCCCCTTTGTGCTAGATGTCTGTAAATATTTCATTGAATAAGCTTATTGCCAGGATGCTCATGAAAGCAAGATTTAAGCCTGCATTTAGGATGTTGAACCTTAAAATATGTGTATTTGTCTCATACATTCAATTCTCAGAATTATCTCATTAGGAAACAGATGTCATCTGACTAGAATAGACATAAAAATGAGCAAATTATGAGAAAATTTTTTTTCCTTTTCAAGATTTTTTTCTGTATTTAATAACTGTTCAGCACCCTCCATCAAGTCAGAAGAAATAAGAAAAGGCAAAAACAATAAAAAAGAGTAAAAATATATTAGCAAACATGTTAAAGACTTAATTTTGTTCAATTTGAATCTAATATAAATTTTCATTTAATTTTAAATGTTGAAAGTAAAATAACAAGGATTTTTCCACTAACTCCTAGATATTAAGAAACCGAATCACCAAAAAATGTCCAGACTTTACTATGAAGCACAGAGCAAACATGGTATTTCTGTGAAAACAAGATACAGACTCCTGAGGCAAAAGAAAAGTTTGAGGTCACTCTAGCAAGTAACTGTATCTCATGACAAAATAAAATAATTACATTTGAGTATTGTTTATGCTATCAGAAATGTAAAATTAATTTATTTTTTTTTTG
The DNA here is from genome assembly GCA_013398155.1 of Pedionomus torquatus. Classification (NCBI taxonomy): domain Eukaryota; kingdom Metazoa; phylum Chordata; class Aves; order Charadriiformes; family Pedionomidae; genus Pedionomus; species Pedionomus torquatus. The sequence continues at coordinate 372,241 of VZRU01009810.1, read as the reverse complement.
TATGCAGTTACATGGGTAAATATTATCTCAGTGTATGTTATATCTAGATAACATTAAAACACCAGTACTTTTAAGATCAGAAAATACATGTATACTAAGTTAGTAAGAATACTTATATGCCATTGAACTTCTAATTATACAGACACATAAACCTTTTAAAGATCTAGCAGTTAAAATCTCCATGAATATTCACATCATTCACATACTTCAGAGACTGTACTTATGTTATGGAAAAAAAGAGCGAAGGCATGTCCCCAGAGCACTGGTATGTGCTAATTGATACAGTTTTGCATTTTGATGCAGGCATGATTTGGGGAAAAATGTGGGCTGGAGACCTTAACCAGTAACATTATTATATGCAAGGGGAAGCATAGTGACCACTGATGAAGCAAAAGCTGAGGTACTTGATACCTTCTTTACTTCAGGCTTACCAGCCCCTGGAGCTTGATGACAGGGATGAGGAACAAGATGAACACCCTGTTATCCAAGAGGAAGTGGTTACCAACCAGAAACACCTTTCAGACATGCATACAGGTCTATGAGGCTGGATGGGATCCACCCAAAGGTACCAAGGGAGTCAGCAGAAACGCTCACGAAGACTTTTTCCATCATTTACCAGCAGTCCTGACTAACCGAGGAGGTCCCAGTTGACTGTAGGTTAGCAAAAGTGATGCCCGCTCACAAGAAGTATTACAAGGAGAATCCAGGGAACAAAAAGCCCTTTCAGTCAGAACTCAGTGCCTGGGAGGGCTATGGAGCAGATCATCTGGAGTGCCATCATGTGGCATGTACAGGACAACCAAATGATCAGGCCCAGTCAGCCTGGGTTTGTGAAAAGCAGGTCCTGCTTGACAAACCTGGTATTCTATGACATGGTAACTTTTCTAGAAAATGAGGGAAAGGTTGTGGATATTGTTTACCTAGACTTTAGTAAAGACTTTGTCACCATTTCCCACAACTTTCTCCTGGAGAAAATGGCTGCCCATGTTTTAGATTGCCGTAGACTTCACTGGGTCAAAAACTGGCTTGGTGCCCAGGCCCAAGGAGAGGTCATGAATGGATTTAAATCTAATTGGACATTGAGATATTGGAGAATGTTCAAAGGACAACAAAGCTGGTGAAGGGTCTAGAGAACAAGTCTTATAAGGAGTAGCTGAGGGAATTGGGATTGTTTAGCCTGGAGAAGACTACTTCAAACTACCGGAAAGGAGGTTGTAGAGAGTTGGAGGTCACTCTCTTCTCCCAAGTAACAAGCAACAAGACAAGAGGAAACAGCCTCAAGTTGTGCTAGGGGAGGTTTAGATTGGATATTAGGAAAAAAAATCTTCACTGAAAGGTTTATCAAGCACTGGAACAGGCTGCCCAGGGAAGTGGTTGAGCCACATACCTGGAGGTATGTAAAAGATATGTAGATGCAGTTGTGAGGAACGTGGTTTAGTGGTAACTTGTCAGTGTTAGGTCAATAGCTGGACTTGATGATCTTATATGTCTCTTCCAACTAAAAGGATTGTATGACTTTGTGATTATCAGTAAAACCATCCTTATCAGGGAGAGGAAGACACTTTAATCATATGGAATAGAACTATGACTCTCCCTCAGGGGTCAGAGAACAATGTATGGCTTTTCCTGTTTATTTGTATAGACATTACTAAAGACTAATGTTTATCTTCACACTAGGAAAAAACTGATGTTATAGTTTTATTACAAAAGTACTGAAATCTTAAATTTTTAAAGTGTCTAATAACATACAAAAAAAAAAAAAAGATGACAAAGAAATACAAGAAAAATAATGGTCTTAGGGATTTGCTCTGTTAATGCAGAATAAAATATTTTGGACTTACTGTTCCTGTAAATGGTAGTAGTATATGCTCTGATTTTCTCATCTCTATAGTGTACTGAAAGTACAGAAAGTCCATGAAGCACAGAGCTTTGACAAAAAAAAGGCAACTGCAATAAGTAATTTTGTTATTCTATTTCTTTTTTTTTTTTTTTTTAACAAATGGATATTTCTCTTGTTATAACTGATTGTCTCTTTTGACAAGAACTATGTTAAATGAAGACATTTACAGCCTAAGACAACATATTCTCGCAATCAAAAATAATTAAAATGTAACTCTGAAAAAATACAGAAAAGGATGATTTTTTTTTAGAAAAAGACCATCCTTTAACCTTCTAGGACTTAATGCCATGTATTATTTCTTCAATCTGAAGTGCAAAATTGGCAAAACATGATGCAGTGTATAAATATCTATATTTTTAATAATTTTAAGTATAAGAAACTATGCTTATGGATGTTTATATGTGGCTATGTGTATTTTGTAAATTTACAAGCTGTGTGCATATAAGAATTTCCAGCCTAGTAGAAGAATGCTAAATGCAACTACAGAAAGAAGAATGTAATTAAGAGATGCCTATACTGTGCCTTAACAGCTGGCTCTGCATATTTCTCCTGATTACAGCAGGGGATTTCCAGGAGGAAAGCTGTGCAGAATGGGTTTGAAAACTTTTCTTTGAAGACAACACATTGCCACTATGACTCAGACTACTTTTATTACCATGTCTGGATCTTGTCATTAGAGCTTTGATTAAGTGCCCATTTCTAGGAGAATAAGGCGGCTGTGGCATGCAGTAATTGAAGATTTCTGGAATCATTAGCTCTTTTTCACTTCAGTTGGTGAGACTGCATACCAAGAGATAACATACAGAATGCACTGACTGCATTTGTTAGTGATCTCTTCATGACAAAAAAAAAAAAGCCCTCTTGGTATGTAACTTCTCTAACCAAAGAGACAACATACAGCCCAGGTTTTAGATCTATTGACAAATTTCAGTACTCCTGTTTGTAAGCTTGATTTTTTTCTGTAGTCATCTTAAGAAGTAAGAAACAAATCTTTCTCTTGTAAGATTTTTCTTCCTTTTCAAAGAAATACAGTGAGAGGAGGATATTTAAAAATTTCAAGAATGATGGTCTCTATTCTAATCTCTAGTATATTAAATTAAAACTAATTTTAATCCCTCAGACTCCGTATAATTATTTATGATTTATTTTTTCTGAAAGAGATCTAAATCTGAGCTCAAACTTCAAACAGTTCCAACTCGAGAAAGCCTATTGATCAAAAGATTACAGTTATTCCCTAAAGATAATTATGGTTTTCAGTCAGGTCATGACATGTCATAAAACAATGTCCAGGGAGATATTACCCTTTATACAAATTACCCTTTTGTTCCTTCCAAAGGGATCACAGATGACATTTAACAGTTGCAAGTGAATGTGATATTGTTCTGAATGAAAATATGTGAAAGTTGGTAACATTTTGCCTGTAAATGGAGAAGGATGAAAACAAAGAATAATAGATGACAATGGTAACCCAACATGGGCATAGAGTTATGTCATCTTCTAAATTATATCTATTCAGATTTAAATATTTGCAACAGATCATAAATGTTTTTGTAATTAATTTAGTTAACAGAATTTCCTAGGACCAAATATGTTTGCAGAACATTCTTTCCCGTGTATAAACATTCAATGATACAAACATTCTTCATATGGCCATATGTGTATGGTAGCTGTTGAAAATTAAATCTGAATTTAAAATCCTTTCTCAATAATAAATGTTGCTGTAATCCCAGTCACATCAGTGCCACTACACAGAACTGTTATACACTACTGTAAACTTCTTACAAAAGACCACTCTAAAAGACAGGGGAACTTCTCTTATTTCATTGAATTTGCCTCCATGCAAGTATTTTTGGTACTTTTAACCTTAATATAGTGGCTTCTTATCTGTATCTTTATTGCATGAATTATTTTGAAAGAATCACTACTATTTGTTACACATCTTGATATTCCAAAATGAAAGATGCCATAAAAATGAAAATTATTAATAAGATGTAGTTTAAGAACATAGAAACCTTCATACTTTAGTTCATGTTTGTATTCTATAAAAACTGAAGGATTAGAACTAATTATTTTCATTAGCATAAGTGTTTTGAAATGAATATTTTGCCAGAACAATTTAGTTTAATACAAGAAATTATAAACTAGAAGTCTTAAGCTGTCTTGTTTATCCATCCTTTGGGGTATTTGAAAGAGAGCTTGACTGACATACTGGTTTCACATTACCAATATATGAGTTTAAAGAAAGGCCATTTTGGACTATTACTGTTCTAGTTTTCAAAATCTTTTGGGAAGTGGATGGGCATATTTCTTAAGGAGTGAAAAAAAAAAAAAGACAAACAAGGAAAAAAATTGCAATGTAGATGCTAATTAACCTAAAAGCACTTAGTAAGACTCCTAGTAGAACTCATTAGGTGCCCCAAATTGTCTATTTCTGCCTAGTTTTGGAAAAGGTGAGTAGCACTGTATTGTTGTGGTGCCTTAACATAAAGAGGATCTTGGAGTACGTGTTTCAGTCATCTAGATCTCTTGAACATCTCCTCTAATGGGTAGGCTCTGACTATTCTTAATATACATGGCAAGTGTATATAACAGAACAACAATACAAAATTTAATAAAAAATAATTATTGATCACCTTATTATACACTAATGTAGTTATCTGGGAGATAATTTTAGGCATTCATCTATCTCTTCCATATCCTAACAATTTTTTCTGGTTATCAGATGACAGGACACATGATTATATAGGCCAGTGACTAAGGATATAGGATATTTCCTTCCCAGTTCAAGATAAGTGTTTGGCATTTTAGTCAATGACAATCTAAGGGAAAATACTAAATAATTCTGAGAAAGAAAAATTCAGATCTCTCTTCCTGAACATCTCTTGACTCTTTTCATTGGTTTGGAAATTTTTTTATTCATCATAAATAAATTTATGTTTCCACATTTATTGTAACAGAAATGTAGGCACCATAGGGCACCTACAGAACTATCTGTCAGATAGATTGAAAGTACTCTAAATTGCAAACTGTGGAACAGAGCAAAACATTTCTACTGCCTACCTAGCTTCTCTCTACCTCAAAACTTCACAGAAAAAGCCTATAGTTAGCACATAAAAATTGAAATAAATTAAAAGTCAAAACCAAAATAAATCAGAACCAACCTAACAAAAAAAATAATCACAAAACAAAAGTCTAGTGATAAAAATATAGTTCAATACTGCAAAGAGGAGAAAAGATAAACTCCCAAAAGGGTGATTAATCTCACAAGAAGGCCAAAGAAGACTCCATGACTACAAATTAGGAAAATACACATCCAACATAGGCTTACAGTAAGAGCCATTATCAGTTAAAAACAAACTGCAAAAAGAAGCATTAAGTATTTTATTCATTTTAGTCTTGACTTCAGGACCTAGCAACATTTTGAAATTTATTCTTTATCAAAGTTATATGACCCTTTTACTTAATAAATCTTATTTATGATCAGCTGTTTCTGTCATGTCTCTAAAATATATGTATACATAAGCAGTGCCAACTGTAAGAAATAACCAAAGTGCTCAATAAAAGAGTTTGGGACTATGCATAGTTTAGCATCACATCTTGACCCACTGTAATAGAAATTGTTAGTGATTACAGTATCAAAAACTACTGACAAGTTTTTCCTTAGAGGATGGATACAGAATTTTTAAGCCTCTTTGAAGGAATTTCTTATTCTGAACATATCTCTTTCCTAGCAGAATTAAAATAATCTTTGTACTCTTCAGAATATAACCTCCTTTGTATTGTCCTTAATGTCAATAATGTGCACACTACATTGTTTAAAGTAGTGGAAAACAATTTAGACATACTCAGCTCAGATGTGAATGTCTTAATTTTGAACTTTTAAGTATTACTGGAACTTCAAATAAAACTAAATTCTAAAGCTCATCTGTGTACTTCAAATTATCAACCCTCACAAGCAGGTAAAAAACAAGATGTGCACCAACTACACAACACACATTCCCAAGATTCCATAAACCCAAGCTCATGGACCAGGCAGCTCTCAAGAGACAACCTCAAGACAATGCCCTTTTCAGTTGTTCTCAAGCATATGCTTGCAATGACTGCAGATTCATAGCAGTGACAGGCTTGTCATTTATACTGATATAAAAACAGAAAACAGTTAAGAATTGGTAACAAGTTATTGGTCATTCATGTTGTCCAAACCAAGATATTTGCACTACAAGACTAATTTCACTAAATTGAACTAAATCTAACTAGATTTCTACCATAAGCATTTATAATAAAACACAGGTCTTAAAACGGTCAGGTGAACTGGACCTTTAGAGACCCTAGTTGTCTCTATCAGATGTAAAAGGATGCCAGACAGGTAGTTCACCTACAGGTGTCAATAATATTAGACATCTAAAGTTAAGCACTCCCCCAGTGGAAAGGAGATTTCAAGGTACTTCAGAAGCTGAAAAAGAGATCTTACAGAGAGATCTGAGAACCTTATTTATCTTATCAAAAAAAGGTCAGGAAGCAACTTAATGTGCACTTCCAAGTCCCCTAGGGAGATAGGAATTATGATATTAAAAATTACCTTAAAATATAAAAGCAGATAAAGAACCAGCTGAATGGAGGTTGAATGCATGCTGCAAATACTTTTTTTCTTTTTTCATTTTTTTCCTTTTTATTTTTTTTTAATAAGAACAATTTTCAACATAACAGGTTACCTGAGAAGGGTGCATTCGCTCCATCCTTGAAGACTTCTAATTAAAACCACAACATGGCGCAGAGAATAGGAATCTCTGTAAACTGTGTCACATGCAAGGCCAGTTGATGTTAGAAGTCCATTTTAACTTTAAAAATCTATTAATATGTAATTATTGTTACACAACTGCTGTTGGAGAATAATCGCTTGGAATATACTTGTTTCTGTGCTCAGATCCTTCAAGTAGTCCTATACTTTTTGTGTTTTCTAAGCTGACAGGTTTTCAAGGCTTAAAAATAATCTTCTGTTTTAAATTTTTGTTTTAAAGCAATCTTACAAGTTCTCATTTCATTGTGTTTTACTGCTACTAATAAAAATAAAAACATTTTAATGACATTATGTATGCTATTGGCAAGATAATTTTATCTGCACAATTTGCTGAGCCTTGTCTTTATATTAGCCACTGATAACATAAAAGAAGACAAATGCTTTACAGATGTGGAGAAATAAGAGCTCATTAATAATTAAGAGACTAGTTTTTAAATTGCATAAACTATATAGACAAGTGTCACATAAGGAATTTGTTTTACAACACAAGGCCTGTGGAGAAAAATGACATTAAAAGCTATTTTTTTCACTCTGCTATGTTCTACATATGCAAATTCTAATTGCAGAGCTCTTTTTGTGTGTGTGTGTGCATTTATTTTTTCTGTTTATTTTCTTTTGACAGAAGTCCCTGAAATCTCTGGCTATTTTGATCATGCAATTTTGACAAGAAGCTTTTGTTCATTCCCCCTCCAGGCCCACAAGCTCTGCCGTGATATGTCACTAGTACTTGTGTCAATCATGCATCTCCACAACAAGTGCTGTTAGAGAAGAGCCAAGAGTGAGAGTTCAAACATTAAATAAATTTTAAAACATATGTTATTACACCACAGCAATAAAATCCACATAACTGTTGTGGAAGTATAGATGTGCTTAAGACCCACATGTATATTCTGATCAAATTGTACACATAATGGAGATTTATATAAATGACATATATGCTGAAGTTTTTCACAGATGTTCTGTCTATTCTTTCTTTTTTTTTTTTTTTTCTAAGTTTTGACATTAGAATGTGGCAAAAAGATCAAAAGTTTTCAATAATATGTGGTGGAGGGAAAGGAAGAGAGGGGAAAGGTAACATTCTGGGAAAGACAAACAGAGGTGGGTGCTGGAATTTGTGCTCGCACAGACAGTGCAACCGTGGATTGTTTTACATTGTGTTGCTGCACAGAAGTTCCACTAGGATTAGAAATCTTCAATTAGGAAAGACACATGTCCAACTCTTTTTGGGACTGGTAAACTTACATAGTTGTTTTCCAAACTCCTTTTTTCCAAACTGGGACTAGAAATGTATATTGCATTGATTTGCTGTAAAGCACTGCAGGGTAATACTAAACTTTTGAGTGGTCTATGCAGTATATTTTTTTGTTTTGGGTGAATGGAATGCATATAGCGGCTGTTGTAGTACATCACTAGAATTAGTTTCCTGGGATTAGCATAATGCTATTCTGTGACTACTCTTTTCCATTTTACTGCTTCAGTATGCCTATTTGTTTATAGAAAATCCTATCAATCACCTGGATTCATTAAAAGTCTTCCTAAACAGCACAGTTCTGTATCATTTTCTTTACCATTATTTTTAAAATTGTGCATTGGAAACCAGATTCTATGCAATTTTTTACTTAGTAGAACTCTCCTTTGAGAGGTAGACTAGATTTACATCAAGGCTGATTATGCCAAGATATGATCAAGCTACCAAAAAAAAAAGTATGCAAAAACATCTACAGTTTTCATTAAAAAGAATCATTTTGATACAGAAAAGTTGTTTGGTCTGGGACAGCAAGGAAAATGTTTTGCAAATGCTGTTCCAGAGTAATGATATTCAGACACTGCCTAAAACTCATTTCAGTATAAAGGTTTGGAAACACTCTAGAGAACCCTGCTTCTGTGGATAACGATTTAAAAACAGCTTTGAACCTTTTTAGCAGCAAAACCAGGTCTACAGGAGGGAACGCTTGCCTTTCTCTCACCTTCTTTTCTTTCTTCTGCTTCTCATCCAAGTAATATTAGAAATGCATTTAGCTGAATGCAGCTCTTATCTGCAGCCTCCCTAAGTCTTTTAGTAACTTGCACTAAAAGTTACATCACGGAAGGAACTGAGCTAATGTAAAGGAGCCTTTAAACATTCAGTAGATTTTTTATTATTATTATTATTTTTTTTCTACATATAAACAATAAGGTTGCTCTCCCTCTGACTCTTTGGGGAAAATATTCCAAATCCTTTTAAATGTGTGTGAAAAGCTGTGAGTTCAGTGAATCCAATGGAAAAAAAATATTAAAGGATATCATAGAATCATAATTGGTATCATAATTACTTGATTTTCACATATATTCTGTTTCTTGCCATCTTTTCCACTTTACATTTATAGTTTTGATGTCTGGATATAGATGTGGTTATGTTCTCCTACTTACTATAAAAAGAAAGCACTTAAGAGAAACAATATGTGTTTTCTCTGCATTGTGCAAATATTTAATTCCTTTGACGCAGTTAATCTTCAATAATTTCAACTCCATGGACAAAATTTGGAGGTTCCCTTCCTCAAAAACCAACTAAAAAAATATTCAATTCTTTCTAGTAGCAATGAGAACTAGAAGAGGTTAAACTACGTGAATTAACCTCTGAGGATCAATATGAGAATATGAAATGCATATCTGTAAATCCTCTTTTTGTCTAAGAATTAGTGGAGGAAAAATGTCTATCAGTAACATAATATGAATAGAAAATTGTTTTAGTCAACTCAATATATTTTGAGTTCTTTATTTTTTTTTATGTGTTCAATAAAAACTTCAATTTGTGTATGTTAGTATGTCAAGCTTGTAGTATACTGGGGTACTTTAGTTCATCTCCGTTTAAACTGTAGATGGCATCACTACTACATTTACAAACAGAACTACCCAAAACAGGTAATGCCTACTGAAAAACTGAAGTTTCTTAGAACACTTCAATACTGATCATAATGGAAGAAATAGATTAGAAACTGTGATTTCCTTCAGTATTTCAGGGGCTTTTAAGTCTCTCTGTGTACATTTTGTGAGCCATATACTGAGACATCTTTCGGAGTAATTACATTAGAGGAGGGACATGTTGTTAGATAAATCACATAATGCTTACTTTTCTTGACTCTTGAGTATGCTGACCCAATTTCTTTGCCTTTCTTACCTTTCATTACTTGCATTGAGATAGCATCTCTGAGGCATAGGTGCCCTTTTATGTGTTATACAAGCATATGAAAGAGAAGTTTCCTGCTGTCTTGCTTTTATTCTTTAGGAAATACTGAAGTGGAGACTAAGGAAGCAAATGATGAAGAGGTTTTACCCTTTCTGCCTGTTTGTTGTGTGATCAGAGCTTAGGGTCCTGCTCTCTTTATGCCTCTGTTTCCGACACCCAAAGTAATTGAAACTGAACTCATAAAAATTGGCCAGTACTTTGAACCTGAAGATTGCTTTCCTGGCTTTATAATCAAAACAACCCATTGGAATTGCAGAAAAATACATACTGGGTCTTAAGGCTTGAGGTCATAATGATGATTATTGTCATGTGACAGTGTCAGAACCATTGCAAACAGTGTTGGATGGAACTGTGGTCAGAATGGAAGACTTAGTAACAATGCTACCAGAATCCTAGCAAAACACACAGTTTTTGTCAACCATGTCAACTAATGCTTAGTCTAGGGCATAATTTGCAATCAACAGCTTTCAAACAATTTTTGTACTCAATGCATTAATCTGCCTACCTTGCAAGAACAACAGCTAAAGGGTTTGTGGTAATAAAACTTATTTTAGATTTCATCAGTAATTTGTCTATGATTTGTTGAGTTTATATCAATTGAATGTATATAAACTCCAGGGAGACTGATTAAATTTTTAAATAGCTCAGTGATATTCTTTCTTGCTGCTGTGAGTAGTAGTACTATCCATATTAGGTCAAACGTCTAGTCAACATACTGTTGCAGGTACAACTAAAATTTCTTTGTCATTTTGGAAACAGTTTTATTCGACTTTGGATAAGGAGAAAATAGATGCAGGAAAAAAATGGAAAACCAGAAACATCATTCTGAAACAATGATTCACTGTTTTCCTTTATATTTAATGCATGGGAAACTTAAATTTTATCAATTATTGCAAATTGCCTCCTCTCTCCTCTCCTCTCCTCTCCTCTCCTCTCCTCT
>VZRU01009810.1:333093-359742 GCA_013398155.1 Pedionomus torquatus | reverse complement strand
CCTGCACACAGTACTCCAGGTAGGGTCTCACCAGAGCAAAGTGGCAGAATCACCTCTCTGCTGACAGGCAACAGTTTTAAGCCAAAAAGGGGTAGGTTTAGATTGGAAAGAAGAAAGAATTTTTTTATGAGGAGCATGGTAAGACAATGGAAGAGGTTACCAAGAGAAGTTATGGATGTCCCATCATTGGAACTGTTCAAGGTCAGGTTGGGTGTGGCTTAGTCGCAGCATGGTTGAAGTAGGTTATTTTCAGTGGTTCTTTCCAATGAAACCCATTTTGTGATTTGCTGGTACTGTGATTCTATCACAAACCTTTTGGCTTGCCACTGCCTTCCATTATGGCCAGTTCTGCTTCTGCCGAATTTAAGCCAGTTTATAGTTTGCTTTAGTGACATAAAACTTATGTCTTAATAATTGAATTTCTTCTTTTATGAATCTTTTATGAAACTCCAGATAGTAATTTATCTTTCTTTCTTGTCAGGGCAACCCATATTTAACCTGATGTTAAGCATCAGTTCTGACCTCTTGCAGGGCCTGGTACACAGTTCTCATTCAAATGGACTATCCAGCAATAGCCTGTCTGTATCTTACATTTAAATGACAATGACTGATAACTTGCAAGCCCTCAGTCTAACTAGGTTTTTGACTCTCATTCTTTTTTATTAATTTAATTCAGGTATCCACAGCTTTACTTTTCCCATGGGTTTGTGCAGCTGAAAGGACCTTGTAGTTTTCCTGAAGGCAATTCTACTTTATATGTCTTACTCTATTGTTTTAAGAAGTGCCCGTATTAAAATACCTGTGACTATTTTGAGAAGAGTAAGTAGTATCTGAACTGCTTCTTTCATGTGCAAAGTAACATTATTTAAATCTGAATGGAATTTACCAAAAGCACTTGTATTGACACTAAGGAAACAAATTTATTTCCCCAAAATAATTACCTATTACTGTCTATGTGTTTTGGGAAAATTAGAGTCTGAGAAATAAATATTGTTTTCAATCAAATCAGGCATTCTTGAAAATGACATCAGTATAATCTAAGTGAGTTATCCACAGACCAGTTTAAATTGTAAGGGCTTTTAAGCTTCTGAGCTGCAGGTTTTGCTTTATGGCAAGTTATTATACAGTAAGTGCACAAGAGACAACATGATATGGTTTCAAAGACTAATCTTGGCAGATCCTCAGCATTCAGATTACTTGTTCTGAATACAATAGAACATGTATCCTGCTATGCAATACTTTTGTTGGTGAATTAATTTTCATTTTATTGAAAATATTCATGTACATACACTCAAATACAGTTTTGAAAATGAACACATACAAAGCATGTACTGCTGCATCAATTGAATTACAAAGTATGACAATAAGTAATAATAATAAAAAAAATCTTTCAGAAGAATGACAATAGGAGCCTTGCAAGACATAACAATTCTAACTTACTCTGTTCCATATATAACTGAAATATTTTAAATATTCAGTTAGTTCTACCTGTACATCACATATGTCATTTATCAGAATACAGAAGACACACAAACGTGATACACACATAGATGAACTATTGTGCATATTATGGCAATGTAGACATAGCAATGAGGGATGTATTGAGGATTATAAAACTGCCCATTCCATTAAAATTTACAGAACAAGGCACAACTTCAAGAACATATTGGGGCACTTTTTTTTAAAATTAGTCATCTTAGGGTGATGCTTAATTATTGCATACTGGAAATTAACTATAAAATATCTCAACCATCAGAAATGTTTGCAAATAAATTTTTACTTTTTTTTATAGTTAAGTAATTATTTTCATCTGTACATGTTTTTATTTTTTAAAAAACAAGACATAAAAGCTACAGTCTAATCTTTGTCTATGCAAATTATGCTAAATATTAGCTAACATCTTTATAAGTTTCATATCCAAAATACAAATTTTAAAGCAGAGAAAGTTTAAGTAGTGTCAGTAGTTTAAAAAGTTTTTATTACCCCACCAGCACTTATATTGTGTTAAAATAATCTTTAAATAATAAACACATCCAAAAATCGTTAACAGCAAATCCAGCAATAGAAGCTCTATATCTGTGTTTCTCTTGTAGCTATATTTGACCAGGCAACAACCCATAGAGTGTGTGTTACCACGAGCGCTAGTTTAGTCCATTCTACAGAGCATACATATCAAATAAATAACAATTTGTCCAGATTGTCAAATGGATCAATTAACAATACGTAAAACACTTGTAGTTTTCAAATACCATGTCAAAATAGGGTAGTTTGGAAAAATTAAATCACAAATCTTGTTGTATTTCAAGATAATTTCCTTAAACTACTTGCAGTAGTCTACACGAAAATAACAAATTTAACTAAACAAAAATAACAAAGTATGATACTATTTTGCAAAATTCCTTTGTAAAGAATTTAGACCTCAACGGCTGAACTGTGCCTCTTGAGCCACATTACTAAAAATGGGATGATGACCCAGTTAGATAGCTTTCTTTTAATTATTTTCAAAATGTTGTAAGAACCTTGAAGACAATAAGAAATGTCTAACAAGATTTCAAAAATCTTCTGCCTCACAGCACATTCTTTTCTGAAACCAGCTGAAGATTATGACAATTACATTGCCCAATGTACAGAAAGCACATTTTCTACCCAACAATTCTCTGAGTAATTTTAGTGGAATAATGGGAGAATAATAAACACCCTCTGTATCCACTTCTTAGCCCTTGGCATATAGTCTGGAGCCACTCAAATGATTTTAGTGCCCAGTCACACAACACTACTGTATTGTATTTCCTATTTCAATACTATAAAAACCTGTCTTATTTTCATTTTAAATTTTAACTGTAAGCTATTTTTTCCATAAAATCATAGAATGGAGGGGTCCTTAAAGATGATCTAATTTCAATCACCCTTCCCTGAGCAGGAACATCTTGCACTATGCCAGGTTACTCAGTCCCATCCAGCCTAGCTTTGAACACCTTCTGAGAAGGAGCATCCACAATTTCTGTGGGCAATCTGTTCCAGTGTCTCACCTCTCAGGCAATTTTCTCAGCCTGTCCTCTTATAAGAGGTGCTGCAGCCCTCTTATCTTTGTTGCCCTCTGTTGGACTCACTTCAACAGGTCCATGTCTTTCCTTTGCTGAGGACTCCAGAGCTGGATGCAGTACTTTGGGTGGGGTCTCACCAGAGAGGAGTAGTAGAACAGAATCACCTCCTGTGACCTGCTGACCATATTCTTTTGATGCAGTTCAGGATACAGTTATCTCCCTGGGCTGCAAATGCACATTGTTGGGCCATGTTGAGCTTCTCATCCACGAACACCCCAAAGTCCTTCTCCCTAGGGCTCCTCTCAAGCCATTCTCTACCCAATGTGTATTTGTATTTGGGATTGTCCCGACCCACATGCAGCACCTTGCACTTAGTCTTGTTGAAGAACATGAGGTTCACATGGGTCCACCTCTCAAGCCTGTCCAAGTCCCTTTGGATGGCAACCCTTCTCTCCAGCATATCAACTGCATCACACAGCTTGGTTTTTTTTGCAAAGTTGCAGAGGGTGCATTCAATCCCAGTGTCATTGTCATCAATAAAGATGTTAAACGGTATCTCTCACAGAACTGACCCCTGCAGAATGCCATTCATTGCTGATTTCCACTTAGACATTGAGCTGTTGACTACAAGTCTTTGAATGCAGCTCAATAAGCCAAAGCTCAGTAACCCAATTCGTTTTCCACCAAGTGGCCCATTTATCAAATCTGTGTCTCTCCAATTTAGTGACAAAGATGTTGTGCAGTACAGTGTCAAAAGCTTTGCATAAGTCCACATGAATGATGTCAGGTTTCCTTCCCTTATCTACCAGTGCAGTGAAACTGTTGTAGAAAGCCACCAAATTTGACAGGCATGATTTGCCCTTAGTGAAATCATGTTGGCTGTCACCAATCACTTCTTTCTTTTCCATGTTCCTTCGCAGAGTTTCCATAAGGATCTGCTCCATGATCTTGCGGGACACAGCGATGAAACTGACTGACCTGTCGTCCCCTATATCCTCATAAACCCCTCTTTTTAAAAGAGGGGTCATTTTTTCCCTTTCCAGTTAGTAGGAACTTTACCAGACTGCCAAGACTTTTCAAATGTGATAACTAGTGGCTTACCAACTTCATCTCCCTGTTCCTTCTGGACTTGTGGATGGATTTCATCAGGTCCTACACTCTTGTGCACCTACAGGTTCCTCAAATGCTCTTGAACTGATCTTATCCTGCAGTAGAAAGTTTTTCATTCTTCCAGTCTATCCTTTTGCCTCCTGTAACTTGGGAGGTGTGGCTAAAGCACTTGCTGGTGAAGACTGAGGTAAAAAAAAAGTCTTTGAGTACGTCCTGGATTTCTTATGCCCTACTCTGTTGTCCCTCTGTGGAATAATTACTAGAATTAAATTATATTGAAAATACAGCATAGTTCACACATTAAGGAAAGGTATAAAATCAAACAGTTTCTAGGGTAGAATACAGCCTCAGCTGATATGTGAAGAATCCACCACATCTGCAATTCCCTGTACAAGTTTACTTGCAAAGCAACATGGAAGGTTGAGGAGGGTGGATACTCTATGATCAAACTCTGTGATAACACAGCAGATATGGGAACAAGATGGTCCTATGAAACTGATAAGCTGCCTACTTGCTACCCTGAGCCAACTGTCTGTCAAATTTTGATGAAATGCTGTCCTTTGTGAGAACTTTGTTCATTATAATAATATCAAAACACACCTCCATCCCAAAGGCTACCTGCCTCCAAGGTGCACTCACTCCTCCTTGAGTCCGCACCCTGAATTTTTCATAAGCTATACCTTTAAATGCTAGGCAAAAGATTTTTACACCAATCAAAATAAAGTTATTTATGTCTGAAGTCACTGAAACTCCACCTTGAAGATAAAAAATAGTATAAAAATAGTGCAAGAAAAGGGAGATAAGAGGGAAGACACCATCACAAACAAGTCAAGGTGGACTCCATCACAGACTTCTTCTGACTTCTGGGACCAGCTGACAGGCTGAACTTTTCTTCCTCCCCCAGAGGGATGCCTTTGGGTAAAACTTAGACTATATGCTGTACTTCCTCAGGAAACTTCAAAATCTTTCTAGTGAGTTGTTTTTCTATGTCTATAACCAGGCTGTATTATTTGTAAAGTCATTTTATCTGCATATACTTTGCAGACGGTATATTTATCACCAGCAACCCATATGAACCTTTATATCTGTTGCTTAAATAAACTACACTGATTCGTAGCTAATTGTTTCAGTTTCTCATTGAACAAGACCAAAGACTTGACAATGGCTGTGCTAGTTCATAAGCAGAACTAGACTGAAGGTGCAGTCCATTATTAGAGTATCAGGAATGATAGTTTAATATATAGTGGTGAATTGGGCATCACTCATAATTTAAACCTAGCCCCACCTAGCCTCCCACCTTGGTGAGGAGTGTTAGAGCACAAGGGGATACATTTTCTGCCAAACCAACTTTTGCCTCTTAATGCAACACCTCCAACAGATATTAGGGTGGTTCAAGTCCCCCGTAAGGACCAGGGCTTGTGTACATGAGGCTGCTCCTATGTGTTTATAGAGGGCCTTAGCCACTCTGTCTTCCTGGTCAGGTGGCCTGTAGCAGACCCTCATTGTAACATCACCTGTCCCTGCCCTCCCTTTAATCATAGGAACTCTTTCAGCTCCTCATCTATCTTCATCCATCCACCCTCAGCACTCTAACTGGTTCTTGACATAGAGGGCAACATCTCCTCCTTGTCTCCCCTGCCTGTCCTTCCCGAAGTGCCTGTGTCTTTCCACTCCAATGCTCCAGACATAGGAGCTGTCCCACCATGTGTTCATGATGCCAATATGATCATACCCCTGCAGGAGTACATACCTCTCTTACTCATCTCTTCATTCCCTTTGCTGTGTGCATTTTCATTGGTGAAGCTGATTTAGTAGTGGAGTGACAGAAATTCCTCTGTGCTGCACTCCAGGTGCTCTCCTGCTGACTTGTGATCCTTCTCCAGCTTCTGGGCATCTATTGGTAAGATAGGCAGGCACTGGCATCAAACTGGTAAGAGAGGGGTGGATTGAGGTTTTCTTCTCCAGGCAACTTTAGTTTAAAAGCTCTCTTCATGAGCTTGGCAAGGCTATGACTGAAGATGTTTTTCCCCTTCTCTGACAATTGGACCCCATCCGCACCCAGTAGACTTGTTTTCTCAAAGTGAGCCCCATGGTCTAAGCAGTCAAACTCCTGGCTGTTTTCTACAGCAGTTTCCAATTTCCTAATCTTCAGAAAAAATACACAATTTCAGTTTCATGATTTAAATAAACTTATATGTAGTACTTAATGCAAAAATTTCTTCTCCAGTTGCCAAAGAAACCAGACCAGTAAAAAGAGAGGATACAGGTAAGAAAACAGGATAAATAACCTGAGACATGAGAACATATTTAAATGATTTGGCACTTTCTTTGCTTACTTTACTTCCTAGAACATGATCAAACTAGGTCTGTGAAAAAATAGGAAATCTCATTTTTCAAGGATATTGATGGAATTTTAGAGGCAGACTGTGCCAGAAGAAGCAATATCTGCCATTAGATCATTATTAACTGAAAAAAATAGACAAGCTTTTGGTTCCAAAATTCTTCATTAGCCAGTGCAATTTAGTTCCTGCAGGAAAAAATAAAAATAGACTTTTTTTTTTTTTATTACAATGAGAAATTTAAACCAGCTCTGATGTATTACTTATTCATAAATTAAGAAAAGGCTGTGAAACTGTTCTTGTGAATGTTACAGGATCCTTGCCTTTGTACTTCTGCCTCTAGATCAGAGAAATGTCCTTCCTCATGATCAGAATATTACAAAAGAATGAATTAAGGTGTTTGTGCACATGGGGAGAGCAATCTGTAGCTAAGCTTTAGCCATCTGAAGTGGCTAAAATATGGCTGAACTTCTTTCAGATTGTGAAGAGACAAAGCAAATGGCAAGGCAAGAAAAGTGTACAGAGCACTTAAGGAGGAGGGGTTAGAAACAAAGGCTATGATGAAGATGGAGCTTTTTTTTTATTTTATATTTAATGTAGCTGAGTGTTAGAATATGATCAAAAGGGATATAAAGGTGAAGAACAGTAGAGGTTTACTGATTAGGGGAAGCGATTGCATGGTCAAAGCAACAATAGAAAACTTATAGCACCGTAAGTTTTAATGCTTCTGAAAGCTCAATAAAAGGAGACTAGCATTTCTCAAGGACAAGTGGACAGTATTCCAGATACATGTAAACCACAAAGACAAACTTCTCTTTTCCAGAAACAAATTCTGAAGTTGAGTCAATATCTCTCTGTTGAGAGTGAGGTTCTGGAGAAAGTCTGAAAGTAAATTAAAGAAGAGATTTATTTATTTTTTCCTTCCATTTTTTCCTTAAAACTTATAAATATAATACTTTTAATTCTTTGTCAGTTCTAGACATTTCTCTAGAATATAAACATCTATTGCTGCCAAAATATTTAAAAATTTAAGTTGGATAAAATTGGAAATATAACTAGATGATAGATATCACGGTTCTTTCAAGGTCACAGTAGTAGTAAAGAGATTCAGGGAAATTTCTGAATGATCTCTGCAGAAATCTGAGACAGGAACATGAAGATTCAAGTAGTAACTCCAGAGAATGTCATTGTGACACGAAAATAGGAAGGGGATCTCATTCTTGTTTTTTTCTCAAACAAAACTTCTGGCTTTCAGCAGAAAGCCTAATGTTTTAGGAGAACCAAACTTTTACAGCTCCTAGTGATGGTCCCCTTGAAATTTCTTCAGGCTCTACTTATTTTGCCAAATGCTTGACTTCAAAAACAAATATCTGGATATGGACTAAGTAAGAGATGCAGAATCTGGCATATAATGAAAGCTTGATGATGCCTTTAAAGGGAAGAATATATCAAATACTATTTTTACTTTAATTTCTCCCTAAAAGTAAAATGATGAAATTTTCAAATAAGTTGCATTTGGGTCACACTGTTTGCACATCTATTTGACAGAGTATCACAGAATCACAAATCACCTAGGTTGGAAGGGACCTCTTAAGATCATGTAGTCCAACCAAAGGAAAAAAAAAAAAAAAAAAAAAAAAAAAAAAAAAAAGAAAAAAAAAAAAATAAAAAAACCCCCAAAACCCGCACCACACAACAACAACAAACACAAAAATAAAACAACACCAAAAAGAAACCCCCCCCAAAAAAACCCAACCAACCAAACAAAGAAAAAACAATCAAGAAAAACAAAACAAAACAAAACACCACACCCAATATTGCCCTAGGACAAAAGTAACAAGGTAGGAAATGATGACTAAGCCTTCTGATATTGCTCATGTTTGCTGGCATAGAAAACATCAAATCTCAAACATCTTTGTAACAGAGTCAGTCTTTTTTCCCTCATTCCTCAGCTAGTTCTGCCATTCTTGAGGTATATAAAGCTTACAGGTCCATACGTCTACTGATTATTCTTTTTTTTGAGATAGTAGATTGAAACAAGCTAAGGATGATTCATCGACCTCTTTTAAATGCCTAAGGGGAGATGATTTGGCTCTGTAGATACTGATCATTCTCCACAGACTATGAAAAAGCTTCAAGTGATTAGCTCCAACACACACACTTGGTCAGATGACTAGAAACCAGGGCAGATTAATCCTAAACTTATTTGCTGGCAGCTGCCAGAAGTCTTAACATCTCTATAGCTCAATGAATAATTTCAGATAGGGAATGCATTCAATTAACTTCATCTGCCTCTCCTTTCTAATCATAAACAGTCTTTTATGTTCTACTCTTTTGAAAAAAGGAGTAATTTATAAAGTATTCCTTAGTCTGTATATATGCAACATAAATTTCCAGTGTATGTAGCTGAAATGTATGGGTTAGTTTTCACTGTATGTTAAGATCAAAGCATTTTTTTCTTTCCTGACAGGATAAGCATAAGTGTTAAAGTCAGTTTGTGGCACTGATTTACTTATTTCCTCTGAAATTCTGGTGTGGTTTGTTGTTTTTTTTTTATTATTTTTTTTTCTTCCATTTATTTTCTGGATATAAGGTAATTCTGCTGAATACCATTCAGAGACAAACAAAAATAAGGAACGCTCTGCTGAAACACATTTGCGGTCTTTAACTGTTTATGAGGTATGGAGTATTCTGTCATTTGCACTACGAGGGAGGAAGGGAGACATTCAGTTTCAAAGAATTTGACCACTGTGGTTATTTTTACCATTTTGTAATTATTCAATAATTTGATTTTGCCAATACCAAACACTTCCCTCCCTCCCCTCTTCCCTACCCCTGCCTCCCCAGTTCTTGTTTTTTAGCACTTCTCTATGTTTTATTCACTTTTGCTGCCAGTGGAAATATCAGAAAAACTCTTCCCAGTAATTCCATATGTTGGTTGAACTCATTTTCACAAAAATGAGGTCTTTCACACCTGTTGAGAATTTGGCCACTTGCCATATAATTTAATAGAATGATTTTGATTGATGTCCGGTTTAGATCTTGCCCCAGATACTTTCTTGTACATAATTTTTTTTTAGTAGATAAATCATTTTCACTGGACTAATAAAATACATTCAGGAATAGTATTAAGTAAATGAACTAGTGCTGCACAATATAAAGTAAGAGGTCAAATAAGTGGCACTATTTAACTTGGCAAAATATGTATCAATCTCAAAATAGCATTAGAAATTGTGAATATTTTATGTACATGTAACAATTTACATTAAACTACATTGGTTTCATTCAGTTTTGAAGGAAAACACACATTTTATTGCCTGAAATTCTTTGTCTAGAATCTATTGCAAGAGTCTGTTTGACTGCTTTTATTTGCTAATGAAATATTAGTATTGAACTCTTGTGTATTTTAAGTGACTTATGTGGTTATTGTTGTCAGCCTCATTTTTATTCCTGAGGGCTGATGCTGTGGTATTGTGTTTCCTATTTCCTCTGGTGTTTTGATAAATGTTACAGGAGTACTGCAGAAAGAAAGTGCAATTATTGCTCAGGAAGAAAAAGTGACTATATATACGGTCAATATATTTACACTGCTCTGTATGTCAGCTGTATTTGTGGGTCAAAGCTCAACTCAGTGACATACCTGTATGGAATTGCTTGAAAGCTGTTGCTTGAGAAAATGACAAATGTAGGGCTTGAAAGGACATGAGAAACCACTCACTATTCAATCCAATTCTGTATTGAAATGGGACCAGGTGCACTGATGTTGTCTCCGACAAGAGTCTGTCTAACTTGTTTTGAAAAGCCTCCAATGAAAGGGATTCTACAATGTCCCTAAGAACATTGTTCCAGTGCTGTACAATACCCATACAGCATTAAAAATTATATTAGAAAAATGTTGTCATTGAAAAAGATATAGAACATGAAAGCTCTTTCAAGGGCCAAAGTAACTTTGCCCAGTGGATACTCAATATCCATAAAGTGAAAAGAAAAAAAAAACCACCCTACCATCCTTATTGAAAAGAAATATAAAAAGAAGTGTACAACAAAATGTAACTCTGCAGGAGATGACTTGGCAAGGAAGGCAAGATAAATATATGCAATTGTACTTTATTTGACCAGAAATAGTGAAGTCAAGTTCTTAGGACTAATTTTTCAACTGAAAATATGAAATTTCATCTGAAATATATTCCCTACAACTGCAGAATGACCCTTAAAAGCAGAGGCACTGATTCAGTGTTGAATCAGAGGGGAAAATATTGCCTACTAAATCACTAGCACTATATTTTGTACCATCCTGCTTTTTCTTGGAATCTTTCCATTTGAGCTGACCTCAACCCTTCTAAGCAACTAAGAACAGTCAGTATCACAGTAAAAGCTCACGTAAGTAGAGGCCTTGTAAAAATAAATTCATAGATATCACAGTAATTAACTTCAATTACCCATTTGTTAAGGACTATCAGTAATGTATTCTGCTAACAAAAATGTTTGGAGATGATTGTGTTGCATTGTTCACTTACTGCTGTGAATTTTGAGGTAAAATTGAAGATCGATGTAGAACAACTTTTCTTTTTACATCTTTTTTAGATGTAAAAAGCCATGATTGACAACAATGACAGATGACTTGTAAGCTGGCCTCAAGATTTTGGAACAGATACAGATACAGAAAGTCTATGTTGGTGTCTAAAATAAGCAAGGCTGAAATTTTCTTGCATAAATTTAAGAAGGTCATCCAAACTAAGTTATAGTGTCTTCTGGAAATGTTAAATGTTTGGAAAAATGCCCTGAAATTGAAGATAGGAAGTAGATCGCCCTGTATTTGCCATGCATCTTGTATATGGGCTGCCAAACGGAACAAAGGATGTTGAAGGCCATATAATTAGAATATTTCCTGAAAACTAGGGGCTTGGGGTTGAGGTCAATTTTATCAAGTTCAAGAGTTGTATCTGAATAACAATTTAAGTTAACTCCTTTCGTGTTGTGAAATCTGATTACTATTCATAGACCGATATGAGTCAGTTTTCTAATTTCTTGTCTTGCTTTAGTGTTTTCTCTTGAGTTACACTCCACTTAGGTCTCTAATTTTCTGGCAAAAATTTACTTGTTGACAGTTGGAACTGCCTACAGATGTCATTCTAGATGGATTAAAAGGGTTGAAAATTGTCCATAGTTGCCCTACAATTGAAACTGGGTGAACTTGAGTCCCCATCTATGATTGAATATCCATGAAAAAACTGTTCTATTTTCCATATTCTTACTACTGTACAAACGATACAAAAATAACCAATCTTAGCAAATTTCTCATTTTTCTAATACTCATACAGCTATTTAAATATGAAAAATATCCATAAGAATTGAATCATAGAATGATAAAATGGTTAGAGTTGGAAGGGACCTTAAAGATTAGCAAGTTCCAACCCCCCTGTCATGGGCAGGGACACTTCCCACTAGACCAGGTTGCTCAAAGTCCCATCCAGCCGGGCCTTAAACACTTGCAGGGAGAGGGCATCCACAACTTCTCTGGGCAACCTGTTCCAGTGCCTCACCACCATCATAGTAAAGAATGCATTGAAGTACTTTATTTGACTTACAAATCTACTAATTTTGATTTGTTATTAATGGCAGCTTAACATTTTGAATAACTTACAGGAGACTATATTGTTTGTATATTAGTGTTCTTAAACCTTTTCTTAACTTTGGGATATTGAAAGTAAGTGGTGATACTGAGGAAGACTATAAATCTCTTTTAAAAACTGGGTTACGGTGTGTGTTTTGAAAGAACATAAATTTTCTGAGCATTTGTCACTTTCCTTGACGTTGCACAGTTCGTGTGTCTTTTCAACAGACACAGAAGTATAAATAAATGCATTGTAATTTTGAATACACTTTGGCTTGAAACATTTTTATATGTAAACCCAAAATTCTGATCTGTCATAATTTCATCACCTGTCACTATGAAACTGATCTACTGATGTAGTAATAAAGTATCAACAAAATTTACTCTAGGGTTCGAAAGGAGATTAAAATTCCCCTTTGAAATAACACAAAGACAGCTTTCAGGTTCACAATATTTAGACAAGAACACCAATATATGTTTGACTACTGTTTTATAGTGCAGAGGCTACAGAGGTTGAAACATATACAAGAAAAATTGAGTCAGATTTTGTAGCTTTAAAATTAGTGTCCAGACTGAAGCTTTTCAATACTGGCCTTACAACACTTGTAGGACTGTTGGAAACCCACAAAGCTGTTTGTCTTAGATCTCAAATACTAAATCTCTGTTCTTTTTTGCATTTTGAGCAGAGTAGGTCCTGTTTTTCCCTTTGCCTTCAAATTTTTGCTGTTATCCCTTCATGTGTGGAAGCCTGCTGGCAGAGGTTCTTTAGGATGCCAAGCCTCACTTGCCATAGATACGCCCATAGCTTAACCACATGTATTCTTTCCACCAGTTTCCATTTCTGAGCACTCTGTTTTATGATTTGCCTGTTCAAGATCTCATGAAATAAGTCATAATCTTCTCTTCTAGGCCTTTTAGCCTAGTCACACTTTGTTTAATAGGAATAGAGAAATACAGCATTATGAAAGTGTGCTGTGTTACCTGCCTCCCACAGCTTTACTAATGTCAGCAATTTCCTCTGAGGAAACCTGTCACACCTATATTTTTGCTTGTTTTAGAGAGATGGAACTAGTTTTCTAGAACAACGCAAATTCAAAGATCAAAGCAAATTTTACAGTATGACCTTGCATTTTTCTAACACTTTTCCCAGATTTACAAGTTTCTTCTCATACAATTATTCTGTTTACTGATGCTGAGTCCATTAAAAATGAACTATACTTGCCAAAGTGTGGCAATGTGGTTATGGTGTTTGTTTCCCCATTTCTCACATATAGCAGCTGTATGTTGAAAAAGTTTTCACAAGATCAGTCCTGTGACGTATGTAATTTCTCCTCTACTTCTCATTTTACATGACTATGAATACAGTTTTGGCAGCTTTAAACTTAATGAATGCTATTTCGTATTTATTATGCATTGATAGCAGAGTTAGCATTGAAAAAGACTCAACAGAATGAATTTTCTCTCCGGATATCTTAATAGAAATGAAGATGATTTCAAAGAAATGAAAAAAGATGCATTTTTCCTTCAATGTCTCAACATTTATGTAAATAATATTATTTCTTTTGTTATTGGACTCTCACAGTCAGTCCTTTAAAAAACAAATTACTCAGTTCATAGTATCCTCTCTTTGTTGTTGAGATATTCTAATTTCAGTTTCCATTTTTCTCCTGTCAATTTAGATCTACTTTGTTGAAAACAAATCATAATCTAGTTGGTACTGCTTAGCTTATTTTTACCTATACTAACCATATTGTAAGGAATTTCTATTCTCATGTCATTTGATAATTTTATCTGGACTTCAAATTCTGGATCACTTGGATTATTTCTTCTGAGGGCAAACAATTATTCATTGTTATGTAAATTCAAGTGTGTGGGATTTGTGCCTCTTATACACCTTTGAAGATGAAATAACTTAAAATGTTGGAGGAAAACAGGCCAGCTCAGTGAGATTTCAGGGTTCTTTTTATTTTACTTACTTCATTAAGACATTAGGAGTGAGGTTTAAAGTCTCTAGATGCCATTCTTTTATTTCAGACTATTGTAAGATCTTTTAGATATATTCATATAGTATAATTTTTTTGTCTTTATTTTTTTTTGGAGACTATTTAAAACTTAGGTGTTTTTATCTTGAATTGTGATTTATTTTGCTAAGGTAATGCACCAAAATTACTTTCTCAATCAAGTCAGAATTTTTAGAAAGGATTAATATAGAGCAACAATCTGAAAACCGTGTCAGAATTTAGGACTTTACACATAACAGCTTAGGATGGATGGAGGGATGGAAGACATTTTTGCATCCTTTTCAACCACAAGGCCCACACAGGCCATATATCTTGTTGTATGCTTGATGTAATCTGGAAATACGGATTTCTCCCTGGAAGAAGGAAAGGAAGATCTTCCTGACATCTTGAGGCCCCTTGTCACCAACAAATGTTGGTGACAATTGGCTTAGGAGAGGACTCTCTGAGAAGACCAAAGGATGTGTGTTCTTTTTCTATGTATCTCTTGCTTGTGTGTCCACTTTTTTCTCCATGTTTCCTTTGAAAGTACTGGAGAATACTTTGCTATTTCCCTCTAGCAGAAATGTAGTTCATGCAGGTATGTGTGCCCAGACCATTTTGCCATCTCAATTTGTATCTTTCCTCTCCCATAAGCACTTGCATTTTCATTAGTCTTCACTGGGTTGCCTCTTCTTTTTTTCTGATCTATCCATACCATGTTCATCTTGTTCGAAAAAGAAGAGGGGAGGTTCTCCATGAAGAAGGAAGTGGCACAATTCTCAGAGAGAGTTTTAAGATTGTATAAAACATCATCTTGCTATAACTTGATTTTTTATTGTCAGATGGGATCCATCTAGATCAAACTGAATTCATTCAAGATCAGAATGTCTTTGGTAATTGGTTTCTGATTTAGGAGCTTCTCCATTTGAAAGATGGGAATATTTCATCACTTATTCTCCTTTCTATCAAGGGTTTCACAAGATAGGTATTAGCCAGATCATGTATCCTAAGAGTGTTTTACTGTAGTATCATCTTTTTGATTCCTCCAAGCATATATGGTTGGAAGAGTATTGTATCAGTCAACATGATCCTGAACATCCTAATCACTTTCCATCACAGAATTTAACAGAGCTATAAATTCAGGTTCTCTACCCGAGGCCTTTCATTGTCAGGGACAGTAAGAACATTTTAGTTTTTCAGTTGGTGTTCTGTCTAGGACTCTAAAATGTAGGAGAACTGACAGTTTTAGAATGTGATTCATCAGATAAAATATGGATGTCTAATCTAGGATGAAATCAACTGCTCTCTAAAAGTTGCTCCTTCTCTTCCTATTGACTATAAAAACAACTGAAGGTGAATAATTCAGATGTAGATATCTGTCTTGTAAACATCCACACTCAGCCAAATGAATTCACAGAAATACAGACTGTCTACATTTGAGAAAGTGATTTAGTTTTTGTACTATTAAATGCCATTTGACTTTAGCAAGCATATGAAATCAGTAGTCGTTTCCAATTTGGAGTATTATGGTGCTTGGATTATTTCTTTACCAAAATAGTTAATAAACTGTAACAAAAATTCCAGGAGTAAAGATAGGAAACCAATGTTTATCTTCCCCCAGTACAATTGGTAATTGTGAGGAATGGAACCAGTTACCTTCCTGCTCTATGTCTTTCCATCTCCATTAATCTTGCACTTATTTGCATTTCTTTCAGCACTGACTCACCCCTTCTTGACTACAGCATGGTCTAAATTCAGTGTGATGGCCAGAGAACCTTGAAACCTTAAAATAAACACAAAATAAGTACTTTTTCACCCAAAACATAATTAATCTGTCAGATTTATTACCACAGAATGAAGCCAAAAATATAAATAGCTTCAAATTCCAAATATATTTTTTTTAATGTGTATATCTTAAGTATTTAAGGGGATTCAGACATATTCAGGGAAGAAAAGTTCACTAAAGGTTATTAAAAATAGTGATATGGACATTATGTAGATGACATGAGAGCTGTGGTTTGGTAAATGTTTGGAGAACGGCCAATCACACTTGCCATTTTTTCTACATAATGCTCTGGTCATCTTTTCTACACAATTTCCTAGGAAAGAGTTTCACCTTAGAATATTGTCAACTCAAAATGTTCCCCAAATCAGGATGACATGGAAGTGAGATCCATGTAAATCCAGATATAATAAATGAGGAAAAAAAAAAAAAAGATATCAAGATGAGGTCAAATATTCAAAAACCATCAGGGGTTTGAAGAGCACTCTGACAGTTCAGTGCCATTGAAAAGCATTTAAAGAACAATGCAGTCATCAAGAACAGTCAACACAGATTCACGATGGGAGGTCCTGCCTGGCCAATCTGATTTCCTTCTATGATAAAATCACCTGCCTAATTGATGACAGGACTGGAAGGTTTTCTGGATTTAGTAAGAGGTTTTTTATTGTCCTTCACAGTAGCTTTCTGGACTAGTTGTCTAACTGTGGGAACAGCAAGTACACAGCGTACTGGGTGAAAAACTGTGAACAGCAGAGTTCAAAGGGCTGTAGTGAACAGGCCTACAATTGGCTGGAGACCAGTGATGTTCCTCAAGGCTCAATTCTAGTGCCAGTTCTATTTAACATCTTTATCAATGGTCTAGATACAGCAGTTGAATGCACTATTAAAAAGTTTGCTGACGAAAACAAACTGGGAGGTTCTGTTCATTCTGTTGAAGGACAAGAGGCCTTACAGAGGGATCTGGAGAGATCGGAGCATTGGGCATACATCAGTGATATTAACTATAACAAGAAAAATACTGGATTCTGCTTCTGGGATGGAGTAGCACTGGTCAGAAGCAAAATTCGGAAAAAAAGTTTCTTTAGAGAATCCCTGCAGAAAGAAACTTGTGGGTGCTGGTTGACAGCAGGTTAATTGTGAATCAGCAGTGTGCCCTTGCATCCAAGAGGCAAACCACATTCTGGAGTACATTAAACACTGCATAACTTGACATGATTATCAACTGCATTTAACATTGGTGTGGCCCCGGCTTGAGTGCTGTGTGCTGTTCTGGGCCCCACAATTTAAGAAGGATGTTGGGGTACTCTTATGTGTCCAGAGGGCAACAAAGCTGGTGAAAAGGCTGGAAGACGTGCTATGACCAACAGCTATGGACTTTGGGTTTGTCTAGTCTGGACAAAAGGAAACTGAGGGGTGAGTGACCTCATTGTTCTCTGCAGCTTCATGGGGAGGGGCAGTGAAGAGGAAGGTGTTAATTTCTTCCCACAGGTGTCTAATTATTTGACACATGAGGTGGTTCAAACCTGCATTAGGGAAGGTTCAGACTTGACATTAGGAAGCATTTCTTTACTGAGAGGGTGGTCAGCCACTGGAACAAGTTTCCTAGCAAGGTGGCCAATGTCTTGTGTCTGTCAGTGTTTAAGAGGGGTTTGGACAATGCCCTTAATAATATGCTCTGACTTTTTTTTCATCCTTGATTTGGTCAGGCACTTGTACTAGATTTTTTTTAGATGCATTTCAACTGGAACCATTCTGTTCTATTCTATTCTATTCTATTCTATTCTATTCTATTCTATTCTATTCGACTCCATAGAGATGTGCAAGGCACCATAAATATTCTCCTAGGAGGCAAGAGAATACCTTTTCCCAGAAATAGACCTCAAAGTTCTGTCCTATCCTCTGCTGTTTTTGATGGTCAGCTTGTCTACAATCAGATAGATACTGATGAGAAAGTGTTTTAGCTTTCTGATGTCTCAGATAAAAATTCTACAGGCCAAAAAGATAAAAGAAGAAGTAACAGAGTCTGGAGGAGCAAAGACTTTGTTCTGGAGAACAAAGTCTGGGACCTGTTACAATCAGTAAGATTTCCCTTGCAGCTTAGAAATCGTGTGCAGATGACCTTTTCAAGTACATGCGTGTCCAGATTTTTTTTCTTGTGAAAAAGAGTGGTTTTATTAGTGACTACCAGTTTTCAGTAATGCCTGGGTGGGATGGTAACAGTATATGAAGCAGTGGTGTTTAGTGGCAAATTTAATTTTTGAGTTGAAAGTGGAGAACATAGCTGTTATTTAGATGGAGAGGTGTCCTAGAAGCAACATAAGGAGCTCCTGAGACAAATTTCAAAAGCTGAACACTATAAAATTAGAGGGAAGAAGAATAAAAGGACTGTTCTTTCCTGTGGTTTGAGGTACAAAAGTATTATGGGAAACATTAGTCTTCATAAACGTTAATGTAAAACTTTTGGATGCATACCAAAGTAGGAGTGGGCAAATGGAAGTAGGAGTGGGCATTATGGACCAACATATTTCAGGCTGTTACCTGTATGTACATAAGTCTCTGCAGGACCTGACAGCTGTGACCTGATGACTATAGTAAAAGAGACTCTTCCTCCTCCAGTCAGTAACCAAGGGCACCTGTCAACTACTATTCTGAAGATTTATGGAGATTTTGCTGTAGAGCTTGAGTTGCCTTGTGAGATGTTTTCATGACCTTTCCTTAAGTTTCATCCATATGTCTGGAAGAGAAGGATGAGTCACAGAAAGCTAGATACCAAGAGTGGTGGGTGGGTCTGTAGCATAAACACATGGTACATTGGGCAAAACATAGAGACAGCGATCTTCCTTGTCACATGTTAGCAGATGTTAGTCTAAGGATCTAGACAAAAGAATTGGGAGAAGCTTAAAATGGGAAGGAAGATTCTTAAAAAAATTGGATATGGGGGTGGGATATGAAAAGAGGGTGGCTGAGCAGAAGCAGACTTCCAGGAGACATTTCATCTAACATAAGGAAAAGACAATGTAATTTTAGCAAACCATATTGCCATAGTTCTGTCATTCCAAACTGAATTTTGTAACCCAATCCTAAAGTTAAAATGATTAGGTTGTTCTGAATGGTCTACTTGTCCAATATGTTTTATTTGGTTTAGCTTCCTGCTCTCTAATTTTCGCTGAACATTGCCATCACAAAGATAAAAATTAGTGAAAATGGAAAGTGTATATTAACATAATTTATGTGGTACTATAAAAATTTCTTACAGATGTCTAGTTTTCCACCTTCACAGAAAAGCATTGCAGTGTCATGTGAAAAATGTTCCACTCTCTAAGTATTGGAGGGCTTAATATTGCAAGTGTTGCCAAATAATGCTGGAGAAGGAAGTAGAGCAAATATAATTTTCCACAAGGGTAATGAGATCTGATTAACAAAGTTGCAAAGCTGCAACTAGCAAGCCAAAATTAAAAATTCCAGAGAAATTGATTTAGTGCCCGTGTTCTTACCTGCTGTTGACTGGGTTAGACTATGGTCTTGTCATTGACTTCTGTGCCATAATTTAATTCTAGTAGTTCATTCTTTCTGGGTAGCACTATCCTTGGAGCAACACAGTAATACATCATTGGCTGTTGATGATCACTAATGATGAATCACACTAATATATCATTGGCTCTGTGACACAGGTGGCTTTGCAGATTAATTTCATCAGAGGAACAACCTATGATGATGACGCATTACTCAAGAGCTACTTTTGATAAGAATGTGTCTTATATCATTTTGCATTCAAATGTTATTTAATTTATCTAAAACTTAATTACTATGCTTTCAAATAATAGGACTGACTGACCAAAGAAAGTGTGTTCCTGGAAAATCTGGACAAATACCTAATACAGTGGGGCTGGGCTAGCCTATATAGTTAAGATAAAAAATGGTATCAAACCACAGAGAAGCTGTGAAGAAATGCAAGATTTTTCACAAAGATTACATCATTGAAGAACAAGTGTTAGAGCTCTGCATAAATATTACAAAAAATATGAAATCAAACAAAAGAGGGCAAAACTCTGTAGTATATATGTAATCGCAGTAAAACAGAATATTTACCATTAAAATTTCCTTTACATTTTAGAGAAAGATATTATTTTGTGGGTTCATTTTCATTCGACTTTTTTTTTCCTTGCATCCATCTTTTGATCTTCATCAAGAAAGACTCATTAACTTTCATCTCCCCAGTAAAAATACATCTTTTACACACAGGTGTTACTTTTTCTGAACTCCATTATCACAGTACAAAGCATCCATGGTATCTCTGTATTGTAAATGTGGTGAATAGTTCTGGTCATCCTATCTTCAAAAAGAAAACTAGAAAAAGGATGACAAAGGAAGGTGAACTTCATGATAACTTCTGTATGGGGAGAAGCTTAAGAGGCTGGGATTTAGAATACAGTTTTTATAAAGAAATGGACATCTAGAAAGGAAGGAATGTTTGAAAAGCTGCACCAGAAATAAAATTGTCTACTATTCTTCCCAAAGAAGGGAAGACATGCAATAAAATTCTAAGCATTACATTTAAAGCAAAGAGAAAAAAGTAAACTTTTCCTTGTATCACATATGAGTCATGGGGACATAAAGCATAAATGGCCTCACAAAAGTCTTAAACAAATTGAAACTAAATTTAACTTTTGGCCCAGGAAGTCCCTAATGTATTGGGTTTTTTTGAAAATTAAAAATAAGTAAATTTATTCTGTCTATACCTCTGCCCTTAAGCATCTGCTACATTAACGTTGCTCAACAGAGGTTCATAAACTTGACTTTTGATCAAATCAGTGGTGACATTATTAAACAGCACAAGATTACTAAGTCATCAGCCTTTGCCTTATACTGACACTTCATAAATCAGGCAGTAAGAGCCTGGGAACAGCTCTGACAACAGTTAGATTTTTTTTTTACCTAGTTGCACTAATAGGTAACAGAACACAAATTGTCAGCAGTCAATCTCAGCTTTTGTCTATGCTTTGTCATTAATTCTACATTATTTCATTGCCATAATTTCTGTGGTGAATTTTGGTATTATTGCTGTAGTATCCATTTGTATTTTTTTCATGAACATCCAAGAACTGAATTCAGTGTTATGAGAGCTATTGAAAAATAGATTGAATAATTGGCTTTAGGTTGAGAAAGTAAGAACCTTATGTGGGCTAATGATTCCTCTGCAACAAAAAAGCCTTCTTGAGGATTTTTTTTTTTTATTAAATATTTCTCAGTATTTTTTTTTAAATCGTTAAGTATGTATAACTTCAACAGAAATCAGAGGTGATATACAAAATTTTATTTTCTCTAAAAGTTTCATACAGAAGAAAAAAGTTCTACTACAGTAAAAGGAAATGATTGAAAAAAAATGACATCATGGGATTCCTTTTCTCATCTTTTAGTGGATGAAGATTCAACTTAGTTACTTCTCAAACAAGAAAATATCTTTTCTGCTACTGCTAGCTCTCATGATCAGACACAGAATGTACTTTCTTCCACAGAAAAGGGTCAGAGAGTCACTAGTACAACCCCATGTTCAGATTGTGACCTGAGTGACATGAATTCAGGTGCTCTCATTGTTCCAGCATCTTTCCTGCAGTTTTTGTTTGGTCCTAAAAAAAAATAAAAATGAAGGTCACTTTGCTCCTCTCTTCCTGTTTCCTTATCAAACTCAGTATTTAGGCTGAGTTAAATGAGTTTACAAATGAGCATGTGGAAGAAACAACTCTATGAAATGAATGTGTCATTTACAGTCACACTTTTTCAGAGAGTCAAACCTGTAAAAAGAAATACTGCTGAAAGACCTGCATAGTCAGGGAGCTAAAAATTTAACAGTTTGCTATTAGGGTGTGGTGGGGTTTTTTATGTTATGTTTTGATTGAGGGTTTTTTGGCAGAAAATTTAATGCAGTCATTTTGTTATCTTGCACTGTTGTGTATAAGAATAAGTTAGTGGGTGAATTTTTCTATATACAAATATATTATCTTTCAGTAGTAGGACATGTAATCATTCTCTGCCACAGTGTTATTCCAATATTGCTTTAGATTAATTAATTCCAATAATAAGAAATAAGATCATGGTTCTACCTCAGAGAAGACATCTGTTTCCAAATGTAATAACTGTGAGAGAATGTACTGAGGAAACACATATGATATTTAAACATCCAAATTAGTCTTTCTGTAAAAGTTCCAGTCTGTTGGCAAAATCAGTTTGAAACAGTGCATATATAATACAGAAATAATTCAAAAGTTTTAATACATGGTAATTTATGTCAATAATTATAATATCTGACTGGAAAAAAAAAAAACAACAAATTGAATTTGATAACTGATGGTAAAAAAATTTAAAAAAATCTAATTTTTAACATCAGCTGACATGAAATTGAAGAAAAATAAACAGACCACATCTGATGCATCAAGGTGCACTGATAAAAAAGCAGTAGCAGCAGAGAAAGAAACACACATCACTGACCTTATCTTACCTGTATCTTCTGAAGTTTAACCTAAATGCGCCTAATTAGTCTAACCTAATTATGTACATTTCTTCTGCAATGAATGACAAGTATTTGTTCAGGAAGCCATTATTCCTGCCTTAGACAAGTTATTCTTTGAATGCTGAAATATCTATTAATATGGAAAGAATTAGGCTACTGTCTAGACAAGTAAACTAGGTTTTTTTCATGGTTAAAATTAGGTAAAACAGATCATGCTGCCAGAATTGTAATCTGTTCCACATTGTTGCTACCAAACTCTAGGGGTCTAAAGACAGGTATCTATATAGGACCAAAATTACAAAATCCAGGAAGTCCTGTCAACATAGGAAATACAGCTGAGACAGAAGACATCTGACTAAATATAGATATCGTTTTTTTAGAGTGGAGAGAGAAGAAATCTGACTAAATATAGATATCTTTTTTTAGAGTGAACTGAGTAGCTCTTCAGTATTTCAGTAGGTTCATTGATCAGAGGCTCCCTTTCAAGCCCTAAAGTGGGAGCTTAAATCTCTAGGTTACAAGCAAACACCTGTACAGAATAGACATGTATTCTCAGTTGCCTGCAATCTGAGTTAAATCTTATTCATGGGACCGGTTCAGTTGCTCAAATGCAAACATCTGCCACTAGAAACACTACAAGATACCCAAGACATCCACATTGGTCTATCGTATTCAGAGCAGGTGCTCAGGGGGCTGGAACACCTCTACTATGAGGACAGGCTTAGGGAGCTGGGGCTTTCCAGCCTGGAGAAGAGGAGGCTCCCAGGAGACCTAGTTGCAGCCTTCCAGTACCTGAAGGGGGTCTACAGGAAAGCTGGGGAGAGTCTGTTTACAAAAGCCTGCAGTGATAAGATAAAGGGCAATGGCTTTAAGTTGGAGAAAAGCAGATTTAGATTGGATATTAAAGACAAATTCTTCATTATGAGGGTAGTGGAGCACTGGAACAGGTTTCCCAGGGAGGTGGTTGAGGCCCCTTCCCTGGAGATATTCAAGGTGAGGCTTGATGAGGACCTGGGCAACCTGATCTAATTGGAGGTGTCTGTGTGACTGCAGGGAGATTGGACTAGATGATCTTTGGAGGTGCCTTTTGGCCTGGATGATTTTATGATTCTATAAGCAGGTCCTTGACCTTCTTGAGCAACAGCTGGATGTTAAGTGAAAAGGACAGATCATTTAAACTCAAAAGATAGAGTAAAAATGAGAAGGATGTAATTAGTATCATCTGTTTCTTATTTTCCAATGTGAGAAATGCAAGACCTATTTTCACAGTATCACAGAATCATGGAATCTAGGAATCAGAACACAGAATTGTCAAAGTTGGAAGGGACCTCTAGAGATCATTTAGTCCAACTCCTTTGCTAAAGCAGGATTGCCCACAACACATTACTCAGGATTGCGTCCAGGTGGGCCTTGAAAATCTCCAGAGAAGGGGACTCCACAAACACTCTGGACAACCTGTTCCAGTGCTCTGACTTTCATCAAGTCTAACTAACGCATGTTAACTTTGACTGTAAAGGAAACTGTGGACCAACATCTGAAAAAGGAGAAAAAAAATTTAATCATGTATTTGAACCCTCCTTATTCAAATATATTTCTCCTTCCTGCTATGTGCACTCTGAGTGAAAAATATAAAAGTAAAATGGACTACATGAAAATGAAATTCAATTCTTGCTGGAGATTCAATAAAGAAAGTTCTGATTTAAAACTAAGCCTTGCTGAGTCTTGAGAACAACTTTCCAAATATTTTTAGTTGGAATGTAATAGTATGATTATAGGAGAAGACTTCCTAACTGGAAATCAGTAATCAGCTTTAGTCTATGACTTTAGCTAAGTTAAATAAAATCAAAAGGGCTATTCATAGAATCATAGAATCATCTATGTTGGAAGAGACCTTTAAGATCACCTAGTCCAACCATCAACCTAATTCTCATAAAAAACCACAAGCCATCACTAAACCATGTCACTAATCACTATATCAACCCGTCTTTTGAATACCTCAATGGATGGTGCCTGAACCATCTCCCTGGGCAGCCCATTCGAATGTTTAACAACCCTTTCAGTGTAAAAAAAACAATCTGATATCCAATCTGAGCTTCCCTTGACAAAACTTGGGGCAATTTCCTCTTGTCCTATGGCCTGTGACTTGGGAGAAGAGACCAACCCTCACCTTTCTATGACCTCCTTTCAGGTAGTTGTAGAGAGCAATAAGGTCTCCCTTCATCCTCCTTTTCTCTAGGCTGAACAACCATAGCTCCCTCAGCCTCTCCTCATAAGACTTACTCTCCAGACACTTCACCAGCTTCATTGCCCTTCTCTGCACTTGCTCCAGTTACAGAGCAATTTGGAATAATCTCAAGGAGTTTAAGAGAAAACTGGAGATGTATTAAAAACAATAATGTGTACAGTACATGCATCAAAATTCCTTCTTTGTCAGGGAACTGAATTTTTTGGAAGAAAAGCAAAATTGGCTTCTCTATCCCTCTTACCTTCATTTTGTAGAGGGTTTCATGTTTTTATCTCTAATGACTGCATAAGATTAAAAAAAGCCTCCATGCCTGAAAGCAAATTTTATTGAGACTCAGCAGACACTTTTTGGGTCACTCCTTTCCATCCTGTAGCATATTCTCAGAAAGAATTCTGATGAAATTTAATATCTCACTTGACATCAGAAACAAACAATCATTGAAAATATATTCATAAAAGAGTTACTTCTACAATATGCCTTAGAGTCAATAAAAGGCACAAAATAAGATTAGTAATTTACCTGCTTGCTTTATCAGAAAGATCAAAATCTATTTAAACCTCTTTCTAAGGTAGATGGTTCTCCTTGCAGAAAGACTTGGGAGGTTACAGGGAAGAAAAAAGTCTGTGACTCTCAGTGAATTTGATCAAGTAGAGTTCTGTCTACCATCCACAACTGATAAATAACATACATTCCATGTAATTCTAGGAGGATTAATTTGTCGTTAGAGACACTGCTGATGGTCCCATCCTCCATTCTGATTTCCTTGCATCTTGGCTACAAAGTATTCTGTGCTGTTTTGAGTTAATAAGTTTCCATAACATTGAAACTGTCAGAATGAAAACACATTTTTATGCAATCTTTAACAAAGATCAAAAATATAATCCTCTGATTTCCCATATCTTTCCATTTGATGCTCTGAGTTCCCAAAGAAACAACTCAGAGGTATTTTAAGCAATATCTAGAAATAGGAAGTTAAACCTTTTTTTTTTCCTAGGTATTCAAAAGGTACTTCAAAAATAACTAATAAAAGGCAGTTTGATTCTGAATATTTTGATATGTCACAGTGATATATGAGCATCACTACCTAGTCTACTTCAGCTTTACGAATACGGACATGAATGAAATCGTCTTTGTAGGAGGTCATTAGCAGAATTCTGCCAAATTTTAGACATCTATGGTGCAGACACCTATATCCGAACAAGAGGTCTAGAATTCCCTTAAAGGCAGACAATTAGAGTGCAAAGCAATTTCATCTTAATATTCTCTCAAAACCTGATGAAATAAAAAATACTTATCCTTTTTTGTTTGTTTGTTTTGTTTTTGTTTGTGGCATACTAACATACCTGTATAAGTCTTAGTGTGCTCATACAGTTTGTGCACAGTATTTTCCCATCCACTCAAGTCACATTTCTTCAAGTTTTAATAGACTTTTAAAAAACTGAAATTCTTCTAGGTATGATCACCTCTGAATATAGTATCCACATCTTGATGTTGTTCTGATTATAGAACATATCTCTGAATAGACTCCCATCCTAATTAAATGGCAGGACTAGAAGTTCTTGAGGAACTTCCTACAAGAGAAGACTCCATAGATTTAAAGTGAGTAAATTAAAAAATATGCTCATTAAAACTTAATGCAAAGGACTGATTCATTTGTGGATGCAAAACTTACAGTAACTGTTCTAATCACGTGAAACAAATATGACTTTAATATATTAATGTTGTTTATTTTAGATATTTAATTGCTTTTCATAGCAATTATAGTCCAATGTGGAATATTTGTCAGCTGGACAATTTTGCTTATGCCAAAGCTAGGCTCTGTGGAATCCCCCTGTAACTGTGACAATGTTGATATTTTTTTAATATCGATTAAAAGGAGGTTTAAGAACATTTTCAGCAAAGGGAAATGAAAAGAGCAGAGACGTTAGATTCTCCATAAATCAAGATTAATCATGCAATACATTTCAATTAAAAATGTAACAAATGTTTGGAGTTTTAAGCTGTGC
>VZRU01009810.1:314256-326517 GCA_013398155.1 Pedionomus torquatus | reverse complement strand
TATAATATAATATATATTTTTTTATACTTAGGCCTCTTGATAAATTTAGATAAATTTGATTTCTTTTGATATAAGCTTAGACTGGTTTAAGTAATTAACTTTTTATGTACAGTTTTAGTTACCTTAAATTTATTTTCCTGAGTCTCCCTATGGCGTCACACCCAAGGCAATGCCGACAGTAGAGTTTTGAAATTCTTTATAACATGAATTGGGATAACTGTGCTAGTTTTAGTACAGTGAACACAAGCAGTGTTCATCTATATTTTCTCCTGCAAAATATGGTTTAAGTTGATCAAACTGTGTAGTCCATTACGATTTTGGTTACAATAGACTCACTTACTAAGAAATTCATTGTTAATACTATGCTGTTATTATAAAATCAACATTAAGCTCAGTCTCATTAAAATTGTACACGAGAAATGTATTATATATTCTAAATTTATTTCTTATTTGAAGGTGACTGGTTAAAACATTTTAAACTTTTGGGTGTTTAAAACAGTACCCAGAAGATCTACAGATCTCACATACGTTTAGCCATAGCAGTCATATTGTGAAAATTTCAAATTTTTTGTCTCACTAAAGCCTACAATTTCAACAAAGGTTAAAAAAAAATAAATCTCAGAGACTGCTTATTTAACAAGAAAAAAAATCTGTTTCTCCCCAATTACTTTCATAAATCCAATTAACCACTGATGTTGTTTGCATGTTTTTCATTCATGTACAGTACTGAGACTGATTATTGTTTACAAATATTCCCTAGAGAGGATGGTGTTCTAAAAATGGGTAAAGGAAGTTAAGATGCTTCTGGTAAATCATCTGTGACCATCTGTCCAGACAGTTTTTGTAGTTTTCCAGTTTCTGCAACCTGATTCAGTCAGTCTTATTTTCTCAATTATTCCTTTATCAAAATCCCCATGCTACTAAATGTCACAAGATTTATTTCTTGCTCTGATTGCTAGGTGTGACACCTACTTTGTTCAAGAGAATTTTGCATTCTGGCCATCTTGCCTTTATAATGAAGCCTTTAATTTTTCTTGATTTTGAACATCATTTTGCTGTCATTGATTATCGTGTCTGACCCCTAGCTACAGGTCCAGAAGGAGAAGCTATGCTATAACTTGTGAGTCAGATTTTCCAAATTGCATGGACACCTTGGAAGCTTAGAAAAATTCATAACACAGTAGATGACTATGCTTGAGTAGCTAAATATATCCCCTGGAAAATAAGATTATCCCAGCAATTCAGACTCAAATTCCAGAAGGAGAAAGAAACCATATATGCTCATTTATTCTCGCATGAGTTTAGAAACTGTATACTCTCATTTCTCTTTATTGACTACAATGGAAGATTAAGGTGGCTACCTAAAATTTAAACACCTGACTTCAGGTCCTTAAGACTTCGTATAAGAATTCTATTTCTACCTTCAAAATGAATGCTGAAATAATTTAGCTACTCTAAAATTACCTTTCAAATAAACATTGAAATAAACCAGAATATGCAGAAAGCTAGCATACTATTCACAAACTGACATAGTTATTAACCCCAATTTGTCACACTGCTCACATTGTTTATAATGTTCTACATTGTTATAATGCTTTTTTGTTCTTCAGTTCTGTGACAAAAACCTGCAGAGGGAAAACACACCCAGCTCCCCCCAGAAAATGAAGAAAAAGACTCCAGGGACAGCTGGTAAAGTATAATCATTACAAGATCTTTTTTAACCCTTCCTAGCCTTTTGGTTTTTTGGGTCAACGTAAAAATTATTTATAGTGGTATCATATCATGCATTTTGGATAGGAAGTGTGTGACACATTGCAACTCAATTCTTGAAGCTGGTTTTGCTACCTCTATAGGCATGTCAGTGCAAAAGAAGAGCTTTCTGTGATGAAACAGAGATTTCTGAGGCACCACTGTCTCCTCAGGAAGCTGAAGAATTGACATGAGTATGTTATGTTCCATTTATCTCTTTTATGGTTTACAGGGAGGTCCTTAAAAACCATTCTCTTTGTCAAGCAGTAGACAAATCTCTAGACTTCACTGTGTCATACCCCACAGAAAAAAAAAAAAAGATAAAAAAAGGTGGTTGGAAGTAATCTTTTTATATTAGGGCTATCCTGATAACAGAAAACTTGGGGCTTGTGTATCAGGAGCTTATGTCTCAACCCAATAGCAATAATGTATTATTGACTTCAGCTGGTTGCTTTTAAAGTTTTAGCTTTTTTTGTTTGCTTATTTTT
Organism: Pedionomus torquatus; assembly: GCA_013398155.1. Taxonomy (NCBI): domain Eukaryota; kingdom Metazoa; phylum Chordata; class Aves; order Charadriiformes; family Pedionomidae; genus Pedionomus; species Pedionomus torquatus. Next base: position 324,280 of record VZRU01009810.1, on the reverse strand, counting down.
TCAATACAGAAGTCAATGCCTACTTCAGTGAAGTTATTTCAAGATTTACATTTCTTCCACTTTTCCCAGTCAGTTATGAAAATGACCAGTCTGGACCCTTTTTTTTTTTTTTAACTGATGTGAATTTTTCTGCTAACAGTGGTTTGTCTTGATTCAAGATGATACGAGATTGCAACCATTTCTGCTCTTCTGTGATCAGCTTTGGTTTAATTAGGATTCTACTACATAAACTAATGGAGGTCTGGCTTCATTTTATGCGTGTCATTGCATGATGGTGAGGGAGTTTTTTTACAAGGGCTTGTAGTGATAAGAGGATGGAAGATAGTTCTAAATTGAAAGAGGGTAGATTTAAATTAGGTATAAGGAAGAAATTTTTTATTCTGAGGGTGGTGAGACACTGTAATGTGCTGCCCAGAGAAGTTTTGGCTGTCCCATCATTAGAAGCATTCAAGATCAGGTTGGATGGGGTTTTGAACAACCTTCTCTAGTGAATGATATCCCTGCCTGTGTCAGGGGAGGGTTTCACTAGGTGATCTTTAAAGGTCCCTTCCAAGCAGAACCATTCTATGATTCTGTGATTCTATATCTTAAATATCTCCTGCCTCAAATATTTTAGAAAAAAATATCACTCACATTGTCTCATCTATGTTTTATTCTGTGTGCATTTATATGTGGAAGTACATGTGTTAATACAGTTTGATGAACTCAGTGATGATGTCCTAGTTATGTTTACTCATTTGGAACAAGATTTTAGTTTGCATTTTTAATGTTCTTGCAAGACAATTAACTTCAATAATTGTATATAGGTGAGCAGAACAAGTTGCCCAGTGATATTTTACCCCACAAGATCAAATTCCTCTTTTCATTGGAGAAAACAAGGAGCGGGAAATTGCCCTGTACGTGAACAAGGAGAAGAAATTTGTGGAGCTCTGCATAAGAACAGTACTTGAACCAGCTGGGAGCTTGTTGGTAAGGATTATAGGGCAGTCTAACATTGGTGTAGGTATCTGCTGTAATCCATCTGACCATAAAGAAAAGGTAGATGAGGCCATGTTCAGATGACTAGAAGAAGTCATATGTTCACAAGCCCTGGTCCTTATGAAGGACTTCAACAATACTGATATCTGTTGCAGGAACAATACAATCCAGAAGGTTTCTGGTATACACTGATGACAACTGCCTGACTCTGGGTTTTAGCAAGATGATGAGGGCAGGCATTCTCACTTTTATCACTTAGATCTCACTTTTACTAATAAGCAAGCACTGGTCAGAGATGAGAAGGTTGGATGCAGCCTCAGCTGTAGTAACTGTAAGATGGTATACATAGTCCTGACAGGAGGGAAAAAAGGCAAACAACAGGATCTCAGTCCTGGATGATATGAGAGCAGACTTTGTCCTGTTCAGAGGTCTGTCTGGAATAATCCCAAGGGTCCTTGAAAAATTAAGAGTAGAGAACAGCTGGTTGATTTTCATGGATAAAGAACAATCCATCTTGACGAGCAGGAACTCAAGCAAAAATCATCAGGATGTTTGGATGGCTGAAAAAGGAGATCTGATTAAGCTTAAATGTAAAAAGGAAAGACATAAAAATAAATTCAGGAACAGGTCACCAGGGAGAAAAGTACAGACACTATTAGAGCATGTGGGTATTGAAACACATAAAATACCTTTTTTTCTTTAAGAGTGGTCAAACACAGGAGCAAGTGCTCAAAAAGGTTCTGGAGTCACCATCCTTGGAGTCTTTCAACACCTGACTGGACCTGGCAGTGGGCAACTCCACTAAATGACCTTGCTAGATCTACTGCAATAACTTCCAGACTTCATCATTCTGTTATTCTGTGACTCTATTATTCTACATGGATTTAGCTTTTCTTTACCCAGGTGGACGTAGATTCATCATGAATAAACACTGGAAAAATGCAAGCAATAAGCCCCAGCTCTCATTTCATGGTCACATTTTTAACCATATGCTGTTATACTTCCACTCTCCTCTGAAAATATATATTAGTATTTTATTCAGAATTAAGTTAATAATGAAAGATGAGAGAGGAATGAAAATATAATGTGAATATGAGTTATGAGATTTCCTGCTGGAAAACACAGAATAAGGTCAGCAAAACTGCCAAGGTCTGCTAAGCATCTGAGTTATCAGCAATGACAAATTACCAAACATATTGTATTTTATTGGATATGTGACACCCTGTAGGAAACTCCTGCTCCACCACATGCAAAATGGAACTAATATAATTGTATTGTTCCCTCTTGTGTTGAAAGCCACATCTATTCATCTTCAGCTGAATTCCACTCACCATGTAGCACTTTAAACAAACTTCCCTTCTTTTACTCCTGGCTCTGAAGTCCTCTCAGTTTCAAACTGTTTTCCCACTTTAAGAACTATAGCCCAGAGAAGTTGTAGCTGCCCCATCCCTGGAAGTGTTTCAGGCCCAACTGTATGGGGCTTTGAGCAACCTGCTCTAGTGGGAGGTGTCTGTGCCCATGGCAGGGGGGTTGGAATTCGATGATCTTTGAGGTCCCTTCCAACCCTAACCATTCTATGGTTCTACGATAAAGTTACTGGTATTCTTGGGCAAAATTCTGCATTTTCAGTTCAAATATGATTCTAAATTCAGTGAATTCACTGAGGCCAGAGGCAGAAATATAGATATATTGTCAAAACTAAAAAGGCTGAGGAAAGGTTATGCTCTGATCCTGCTTTCCAAAATCAGTCAGGAAGACATACTCCAGAATGGCACACATTGTGTGCTTCAAATAGAGGAATTACAGCTCTAAGAGAACTAAGGTGTTCTCTTCGTGGTCTAAGTACAAATGATGTTCGGGGGCGGGGGGGTATGCAGTTAGACTATATGATTTTGTACAAATCTGGTGTGTGCTGATGATATCTTCTCTCATACAAACATGAGAAAAGCTACGAGATTTGATGAATTGGTATGCCTCCAGTATTCATTTGAACTAATGTAGTGCTTGATTCTTCTCTGGTTATTTAAAACATTTTTACTCAGGATACCTGAGTTCAGTTATTTAGTAATATGCTCATTTACTTTAATGAAGAATCTGTGCAGATTCTTTGCTTTATTGTTTTAAAAGCAAGAGAATTCCAACTGCATGTAAATTGTAATTTTTTTTTTTTGTCTGATGAAATTTATTATAAATTTGGCACTTCTTTCTTTCTACTATATTCATCTATTTTCTTTCAAAGTCTAGAATAGTAAAGACTTTATACCAAACAACAGCAAAAAAGATACCATATTTTTCCAGTTTTTACATTAAATACCTAAGCCATTGAGTAAATGTACAGTCTTCTTCTGTACTTGTTATTTTATCTTCTTCCATATTCCACCCTGATTCTAGTCAATTTATGTTTAGAAATAAGCATGTTGAAAAAATTTTAAAAGTTAAATAATGGTAACCGTCTTCTTAGTAACGTTATTCCAGATAACTGAAAGCTTAAGCTGATGTGAAGAGGAAATAAGTATATACCCTCTAAAATTAGTCATAAAAAATACTTTTAAAAATATTTCTACAAATATATGCTACTAGCACTAGAAGATATTTAAAAAAACCCCAACTGATTAAAATATATAATTGAGATCAGAGTCTAGAATTTCAGTTTTAAGGTTTTATTTCTTTTTTTTCCTTTATATTCCTTTTTCTTCCCCTGCTTCCCCATGAGTTTGGTGGATTTAATAAATACCTTGTATGTATATATTTACCACTATAGGAATAATAAAAGTAACATCAGTGTTGAAGTATTATTTTAATACAATTTGTTATTTATAGCTGGGGTTTTTTTGTTTGTTTTGTTTTTTAAATAGAGCTATCCTATGATTATTAAGTCTGAAATGTCTTATTTCAAATTTAAACCTTTAAATAAGGATTATATTTGGAAATGAAATTGCAGACTTGAGGCATTTCTTTTATAAAACTGCTGACAGAAACATAATAGTCAGTCTGCCTGTAAACCTTTATTATATTCCAATATACTGTATTTCTGTTAACCTGAAAATGGTTAGAACTGATTTTTTTTTTTCTTGTGGAGGGATGAAGCTGTCTCTCCCCACCCCTGTTCCCTTAAATTTGTTTTATCGGGTCATATTTATGTCTCTTATGCCCTTCAGACTCACTAAGGATGAGATGCTTATGAATAAGCAAGGGAAGTGATTCTCTAGCAGGTATTCCATTTCAGATTTCTGAAAAATAAATTTAGGTGAGTGCTAACTAAATGCAATGGCATAATTACTTCTTAATCCATAGGTGTCTAATATCATATGAGATGGACCAAATTGGTTGCTCTGCCTGAAAGCTAGCCACCACTTCAGTGCAACACGGGTCTCCCAAAGATACTGCAGCACATCTTAACAGCCCTGAGTAGACATCTCATAAAACCTAGGGTGTCCAAAAAGGCAGCAGTACTTATTTCTGGCTAACTGCATTGAGCCAGACCTGTATAATTTTAGGGGAGAAGAATAATTGTACAGACTCCACTGGTCAGACCTCCTTGTGTAAGAATCTTGGACTTGTATCTTGTATGTGTGTCATATGTAGACATGAGTGTAGCTATTTAGTGTTAAATGTATACAGTCTACAGTTGAATTCTACCTCCAGGAGGGATTTCAAAGTATCTATATATCTAAAGCTTCCAGGACAGCTGCTTGAATAGTTCTGAAAATTCCACTCAGCATGTAAATACACTTGAATAATAGTGAGATAAAAAAAATTATTAAAAAATATCCATGAGTGAAAAACAAAGTAACAACACTTAATTTTACTTTTTCTATTTTTTTTCTATTTTATCAAATTGTTAGAGAAACAATACTTACTTAAAACACAAGCAAAAAACTCAAAACCAGTCAATAAACCAAACCTTAGTTAAGAAGCTTTTCTGTTTCTCTTTCTGAGCTACATGATGTGTCACCTGTTTGCTTTGGTTATCTCAAGTAGAGGATTGGAAATGATATATTACAAAAAAAATATGTTCAAACACAACAAATGTGATAATGAATACTCAGTCTGTAAGAACTACTGAAGAAACAGGTTTTTTTGTAGAAAAAATCTGTTAACGTTGCATATTGGTGCCACCAGCTTTTTTAATTTCTAGTTTATAGAATTTCCATTGACTATAAAATGATTCTGTAGACAGTAATAGTTAAGTGGGCCTTACATTAATTGGATTTATTTTGGGGTAAAAAAGGTATATCTAAATTCAATTTATTTCAAGCTAAATTATGAATATATTTTTATTAGATATTCATGTCTCCTTTCCTTTTTGGTTCTTAAATATACTGCTGTCTAGCAATAATGTTGTCCTTGTTCCTTTCTTCTTTCTCTTTCTCCTTCTTTCTTTTCCTCTTCCCCTTCACTTTTCTCTTCCTTTTCCCTTTCATCTTCCTTTTCCTTTCTCCTTTGCCCTTTCCCCTTCCTCCATTCCTTTTCCTTTTCATTTTTATTTCCCCTTTGCTTTTTTCCTATTTCTTTTTTCTTTTCCTTCCTTCCTTCCTTCCTTCCTTCCTTCCTTCCTTCCTTCCTTCCTTCCTTCCTTCCTTCCTTCCTTCCTTCCTTCCTTCCTTCCTTCCTTCCTTCCTTCCTTCCTTCCTTCCTTCCTTCCTTCCTTCCTCTCTCCCTCCCTCTTGTGTATTTGGCAGATACAGAGCCATTTTTATTTGCTGTTGAGGGTTACTCCGTGAACACATGAACAGTATTATTTATTGTCTATGTCTTAGCTACCAAATAAGAAGGAACAGAGTATCTATTACAGTCTTGTCTACGTTGCCTTTAGGGATGGACCCTGCCATAAGCTCTGCACTAACCTATCACTTGGCAGTGTCTTGCAGACAGCCAGTTAGAATGATCCAAAATAGGCCTAGAGAGCAAGTTAGCAATAAGCCAGTATGAATTAATTGGGGATCTAATGCTTGATCTCACTCCCTGACCTTGTTTTACCTACAGATGTACCCTGGGCTACACTAAATTAAACATTGCAGCTATCTCATGGATCTGTAATAATGTGCTTGGTTTACCTTTGCTAAACCAAAACACCTGATAGTGTCTAGTGTTATTTCTCCAAATAGAATAAAGTCTCAAAAGGACTGAAAAATTTGATTACATAATAAATACAAGACTATATCTCAAATAATTTTGATGTGTTCTCTGTCCTTGTCCCTTCATTGTGTAAATTTGGGATAAAGTCAGCCTTTAGGGAGGAGTGGAATGGTGCACACAGAGTCAAGTCTGATATGAGAGACACACAATCTTGATGGGTAAACCCTGGAATGAGCAGCCAAGTTCTCCAGTTTAGATGGTGTCATGAAGTCCTCTGCAACCACTGGATATGTTTGAAAAATCCATTTCAGCATTTATACCAGATAAGCATATTTTGTGCATTATTCACCTGTTCTAACGAGAGAAATCCAAAGCGTTGTTGCAGGTTCCCCCTGTTTGTTTTGAAAAATGAAAAAAAAAATTAAAAAAAAATTGATACCATGAACTGTATTTTCTTTTTCAAGAATGTATGCTTAGCCCATTGTTTTAGCACCACAAGGTATGGGGAATGCAACTTGCCAGCAAATTAAGAATGGCTAGTGAGAATTAGATGATAAGATTTCAGATGGAAAGAATCCATTAATGCAAATGCAGATCCAATGTCCATGTCTTTTTCTTTCATATTATCTCCATGGCAAATATCTAGGGTTATTTTTTGTGCAGTAAGTAATACATTATTCTCCCATGAGAAAGTCTTCTTAAAACTTTATTTTATAATATTGTTTCATAAACCCTTAAATATTTCTATTGTCATTTATAGTGAACTATATAGTTTACTAACCTAGATTGGAAATACAGTATTTGCTTATAATATTTTTTAATAGTTTCACTTCATGGAGTACAAAGTGTCACTATGGCATAACAGTGCTTTAACCCAGTGGAAATTCAAGCCATTTGTGAGCTTCTGAAATTAAATTATTGGATTAGGTTTTTGTAATTTAAAATCAAATTTTCTTTGTAACAGCAGTTCCACTGTTTCCTAAAGGCATATAAGCTTGATAAACTCTCTTTTTGTGTGAACTGGATGTTACATTTAATGTCTATTCAAATGTGAACTGATATGGAGGCTTAATATTCTGTAGTATGTACTCACTGGTATCTTGGTCAAATAAGAATTAAGTTCAGCTCATAATGTCTCCTGACTTCCATTTTCCTTTCTGTAGCTTGTGTTAAGCATGGGGAGTTAAATACATGGGTTCAACTTCCACTGACTGTACTAATCTTCTAGTATTCAGTATATACCCCATCCCTGCAAATGTTCAAGCAACCTGCTGTAATGGAAGGTGTCCCTGCCAATGTCAGGGGGGTCGGAACTCGATGACATGTAAGGTCCCTTCCAACTCTAACCATTCCATGATTCTATGATTTTTTGATGGTGATGCAGAGACATCTTTTTGATTGTCAGCAGTGACAAGTGGGAGAAACTTGCCTGGTCTTACCACATACACCTACTACCATTCCTTGGCAAAAGACTGTTTCTTACATGCCATCCTGCCTTCTTCAGTAGAGTGCCTCTAAGTGGACATAGAATCATAGAATCATAGAATGGTTATAGTTGGAAAGGACCTTGAAGATCATCGTGTTCCAACATCTGGTGCTTTATATTACTGAAGAGAAATGTTGACAAATTGACATTTGCTAGGGAAACTTATTAGGAGCGTATGAAATTTTACATAGTTTTTTACATATATATTTATAACTATATAAGTTTTTATATGTAACAAATATGTATGTGTAGCTTTATAGCTATATCCTATAGTTATATATATATATGTATATCCCTCTTGATAGAGATTTACTGCCTCTTCCTTGTATTTGCCTCAGATACAGATAGCAAACCTGACGACATGCATATAAGGCATAGAAAATTTGAAGACACACTAAGGGTACAGATTTTTAGAGGACTTAAATTATTTTTTAAACTGCAAGCCTTCCTTACTCATAACTATAATGAAATTGGTGCTTTGCTATAATACTCCATTGGTTGTGTGATGCTTAGACTGCTGGTATAATCTCTGATTCTCAAATTTGTCTACTCTGTGTCTGCTGGCTCTAAGCAAACCAGAGGATGCTGAGTTGTGTTTCTGATTTTAGTCTTACTCTGGAATTGAATTTACTCTTCATCCTAAGTTTTATTAGTGCACTGCAAACCACATTTATTTCAGCAAAGATGTGCAAGGCAAGGTGTGTATGTGTGGTGGATAGCTGGGGATGGGCAAAGAAATTGAGTAGATTATTTCTATAATGGTTTCTGAATGTTGGGATGCTTCTGCTAATATAGTTATATTTCTGTTTCTGCTGAAGTCCACTAGGAAGGAATTTACTTGAAACATTTTTTTTCAATGATTCCCACATCACTATAATGTAAAATTGAGCATGGGCCTTTTAAAAATTGTGGGGTTAACTGAATTTCTAGCAGAAGAAAAGAAAGTAGAGTGCTTACTAGAAAACTGCTCATCCACCAGTATCTCTCAAGCCTGAATCCTTGATAATATTTTCAAGCTCAAAACTTTCTGTCATGCATCTAGACACACTGTGTTTCAGTGCTACTGTAGAACAGTATGCATGGCTGTTGCGGCTTAACCGGGCACCCCACAGCCTTTCACTCACCCTCCTCCAGTGGGATGGGGAGAGGATCAGGAAAAAGGTAACACTTGTGGGGTGAAATAAAGACAGTTTAATAGGGCAGAAAAGGAAGGGAAAATAATAATAATGATAAAAGGATATACAAAACAAGTGATGCACAATGCAATTGGTCACCACCTGCTACTGATGCCCAGCCAGTCCCTATGCATCAGCCACCACCCCTGGGCCAATTCCCCCCAGGTTTATGTTTCAGCATCATATTGTATTGTACAGAATATCCCTTTGGCCAGTTGGGCTCAGCTGTCTTGGCTGTGCCCCCTCCCAGTTTTTTGTGCACCCCAGCCTTCTTGCTGGCAGAGCAGAATGAGAAGCTGAGAAGTCCTTGGTTTACTGTGAGCACTGCTCAGCACCAACTGAAACATCAGTATGTTATCAAAATTATTCTCATCCTAAAACCAAAACATAGCACAATACCAGCTACTAGGAAGAAAATGAACTGTATTCCAGCTGAAACCAGGACAATGGAACACCACTGATTTTCACTGTATTACCTATTGAATTATATGCTACATTGAGTCTGTACTTCTTACTAACATCATCTCACTGCTCAATAAAAAGTGAAACGTTTGTGTTCTTTGAAAGTAGAGACTGGTTTAGGTATTTTTTTCTGTTATGGGTAACTTTCCCCAAATACCTTTGCCTTCTAAACTCAAAATATCTTTTTTTTTTTTTTTTTTTTTCACATTAGTATTTGATCCCCTATCACCTTTAACTTGTAAAAGGGCCAGCTGCAGCTTCTTTCATTTGTAAGTATTACAAAGTGAAATAAAATATAGCATTTGAAGTCAGTGAGGCTTTTAGCAACTAGGTTTTCTCCCTCAGAATTTTATTTTTGGTCAAAGATAGAACTCATCACATTGATAATTCACGCTTTTAACAGAAAAGCTGTGGAGAAAGGGATAAAAAAAAAAGAGTTATTAAATATTTACTTTTTTTTTTACGATGAAGTTTTCTGTTCATCTGTTGTCCCTGCTAAAGTTTTTTGCTTGATTGTTAATAAAACAACCTCTCAAATTCCATTTTAAAATCAATGTAAAGTAATTTGTTTCAAAATATGCTTTGAAAATGCAGTTTTACTCTGTGTTGACAATTTTTCTCGCTTCAATGTTTCTTTTCAAGAAAGATTTGTTTGTTACATTTCTGAAACAAATATCAGTTTTTACTTCCTTCTACTGGAGAGTCAGTTTTCATGAAATTTACTTTGAATGAATGAAAAGTAGTAAATATCAGATGAGAGGAAATGTGTCTAAACAGTCAAGCCTAATTTTGTTCAATCTTTGTATTAGTTATTCTTCCTGGAAATAAAAAACGACTTTTTTTT
>VZRU01009810.1:300083-314225 GCA_013398155.1 Pedionomus torquatus | reverse complement strand
TTTTTTTTTTCCAAGCAGATGCAGGTACTTGATTAGATCAGAATCTAAGGCTTTGTATTTTCTTGAAACTCTAAACGAACAAGCTTTTAAAACATATTCCTGTACTTGTGTACATGAAGTTCATTTTAAGTCCAAACAGGTAAATCCATTTGCATTTTATTTTCACCATGTTTTTTATAATAGATGCACCATCTGCCTAACATTTCTACTTCAGACCCTTTGACATTATAAAATATGTAAGAGGTCATTTCCTATGGCCTTGGACAGCATTTTATCTTCCAAAAACAACCATTGAACAGGTAAGTGCGTATATCAAGGCGATTCCCTGCCTTTCAGAGGTCAGCAGAGGTCCATGGCATTAGACTTCACTGTTCTGAAGTGCTTTGAAATACCTCAAGAAATAAGTAGAAAATACCACTGTGTGAGGGGTTTCTTTTTCTTATTTTTTTTTTCTGAACTGAAATCATTGGAAAAGAAAGGGAGTCATTTTTGCTGCCTGTCTGAGAGATTTAGCTATTGCCTTACTAGCACAACACGAACCACATAACTATTTTGAAAAAACAGACATTTATCTGTATAAATACACCCCAAAGTATGTAGAAACTGGGTGAGAAAGACTGATGAAAACCATACAATTTTACTGAGGAACGCATAGTGTAGGATTTACATTTTCTGGTGAAGCTGCTATTATAGATTTTTGGAGAAAACTTTGTATGAAACATTTCTGAGTGTCACACTGGATTTTACCCAGATTCAAACCATTTTAATTCATTCATGATGAAAACTCTAGTTTCTTGAAAAAAAATGAGCCTGCACATTCTCAGTAGTAAAACTTTTGTTAATGTGTATGAATTTCAATTAATTCAATGTGGATAATAACAGAGATATTCATTTTCGCATCTTCTATAATTCAGAAAGTATAAATAGAAAATAAGACAACAAATCTTAGTTTCCCATGCGTTATATTTTTTCATTAGCTGCATTTGTATATACTTAAAATAGTTGTCACTTTACTACCATTTTTATCATGTTAAACACTTTAAAAATTGTACTTCAGTATTTGATTTTGTCAGTACAAATGTAAATAAACAAACTTACCTATTATAACATGTGAATTCAATTTCTAAGGATATATCTGTATGAGACAATTATTTCTACTATGCACAGACCAGTAAAGGGACTTCAATATGGACAATAAACAACATATTACTTATTTTCAGTTTTTTTATCTTGGTAAACCGTAAACAGTGTTCTCTCAGGATGAATGAAATATGACACTAAGGTCTCTGTTTTTTTTACATCAGTTCTAAAAGAAAATTAACAGAACATATTGTTTTCTCTGAAATTAAGGCTAAATTCTTTGTCTGTTGCTCACTCATTCATTTCTTCTCTTAGGAAGGTTAGGAAATTAGATTGGAATGTCCCCATTTGAAATAATTTAACAGTTCTGACTTGCATTATCCATCTCCTTTCTTGGCTTCCTTTTATAATAAAATTTACTTGTCTTATGCTGATTAATTTTATATGTGAGCATAACTAAGATAGGTGGATGAAACTTGACATGAGCATGAACTCTCCTATATTTTGAAGGGTGATGCAATTTCAGCAAGAAATATCCTTTCTTTTTGTTAGCCTCTGGCAGATTTAATAAATATCCTCTTTATCTGAACCAAGATCACATTCTTTCCATCGTTTAGGGAATTAACTACCAATGATCACCCCAGGACTGTACTTCATTAAAGAGGACAAGTAGCATGAGATGCCTGATTAAGTTATTACTCTAAAACCAGTGTGGATTTATTATTAAAAATTACTACAGATTTGGGTAATAATGCAGCTCATCAGCTGTCTGTTGGCCAGAAGATGGGCTAATAAGTGTTTATATATATATATACACACACACATATATATATATATACACACAACTAATAAATTCAGTATATTATTCTAAAATTCAGATTCCAAGCCATGATTGGAGGACTTCTTGGTTTCAGATGAATACAATAAGAAATCATATAGACCTCAGAAACGAAAGGATTAATTTTACTCACAGTTTCAGGGAAATGTTTCATTGTGCTGAATCTAAATCCTCAGTGAATTATGTAAGACAACTAGGACATCACAGCTTTTTCAGTCTGACTGTTAGCAAAAAATGAAAGCTTCAGCAGGTTTATGTAAAATTAGAACTTGCTAAGATTTATTATAGTCTCCAGCATTCATAAAACCCTTCCTCCTCTTTAGCCCTTCAAAAACATGTTGCATCCTGGCAAGAAATCAGCAAACTATGATAGCTGCCTGATATTAATTAATAATTTAGCTTTTATAAATGTCCTGGCCTTTATCCTAGAAGTGCTTTTTGTGATCTCTGGCAGTTTATTAGCAGATGCACTGCAGGCAATTAGAAGATGTCATCTTCATGTGGCTTTGCTGGCCATCCATCTATTTAATAAAGCATTTTCATTGCTTGCGTTTGGCTTGTCTTGGAACAGGTACAAAAATATTTGCACCTAAAGTGAGATAGAAATGCCTTACAATGGCTCTATTATTATAGGAAATATGTGTAGTGAAATAACTACATATTTTATTTAAAGGAATACTTTATGAAGGAAGGAGAGTGAATGACATGAAGGAAGGAGAGTGAATGACTTGAAGAAAGAGACTGAATCTTGATTTGATTCCTCTATACAGGGCATTAAGACTTAGAGTCAAAAGGGGACATGTATGACAGTCTGGTCATTTTTGTTGCTTTGAATAAAACAATTTGAAAATTATTTTGTCAAAATAACTTCAATAGTTTATGTTTAAGTACACACTAGTGTTTTGGTATTTTTTATTCTTGTATTTCTTTTTGTGTGTCTAATATCTGAATGATGACAGACCAAACCATAACACAACAAATAAGTTGAGATGTATTTGGTGTATGTGAAGAACTCACAGAAATACTTGAGGACTGATAGAACAAATTATTAGACTTATTTTAATTATGTCTTGAAAATTCTTCAATATACTTATTGTGTAAATTAGGTAGTATGTCGGTTTTCCCACAGAAGATATTTCTCTGCCGTGTTTTTAAATATGTTTTGGATGTAAGATAATTGACATGAGTTGTGGTATACTATACACAGAAAAAGTTAATTTGTAGTTTTTGATGTAAAAGTTAATGATTTCTAGCTACATAAGATGTAATAAGATGCACAGTAATAATTTGAAACCGTTATTCTAAACCCATCTTTTCAAGTGATAAAATATGACATTATTAATACATAAATAAAGCACAACAGTTATTTAACTCCTTATAAACTAGTACTAAATTCATATTTTTAGCATAAAATATAGCTCCAATACCTGTCAAAATAACAGCTTTAAATAAAAACAAAACCTAAAAATTTCTCACGCTCTTCTAATCTTACCTAATGAATGCAAATAAAAATGCAGTCAAGATGAACTGAATGATGAATATGGATGATGACAGTGAACATTTGCTTTAAACCACTTGACCAATATAAATAAGAAATGAAAAAAATTTAAAAGCAACATATTCTTGGTATGCAGAGGACATTTTATGTAAAGCAAGCTGAAATTCCTAATGTCCTGGTTTGAGGTAAAACGAACCAATTTTCTGTTTTACAGTTTTACTTTCTTAGCTAGACCTCTTCTAACTAGCTAAACTCTGAAATTAACAGCACATTGTTCAAAGCTGTTCCGTCTCACAGTGATAAGACCTGATTATACCAAGGGATGGTATGCAGAGAGGCCCTTGTTTAGACTTATTGCTGGAAGAACCAAGGTCAGATAATTTTCAGCATTTGCCCATTGGAGGGTCCCACCTTCAAGGAGGAGCGGACAGGACAGGTGACCCAGAACTGACCAACAGGGGTATTCCATCCCATCAGCATCATGCCCCGTATAAAAGCTGAAGGATCAACAGGCCAACCCCCTTTTTCGCCCTTTTTCGCCCCTTCCTCGATGGCTGACATCCAAGGAGGACTCTGCCTGTTCGTCTGCCTTTGATCCTGATCTGAGCGTTCGTGACTCCAGATCTGGAATCCGGCTCCTGTCGATCACCGAGTCCAGTTTGGGACTTTTCCTGAAGCCTGCTGGTGACGTGGTCGTCATCCTGGGAGCTTGATACGGTTTTGTATATACTGTATACTCCCTTTTTTCCTAAATTTCCTTTTTGTTATATTACTTATATTTTCATTAAAGTAGTTTAGTTTGTTCTAAACTCTTGAATCTCTTTAACTCCTTCCTCTCCTCTCTGACCAAAAGGGGGGAGGGGGGGACATCTGTCAATCAGGTTTTGGTAAATTTGGCTGAAACCACGACACCTAAACATTTGCTGATAGCTAATTCAGGTGGCCATGAAATCCACAAATACTTTCTCAGATTTGCATATTAAAATGCTTTACAAAGTAAGAATTGCTAACTCTTACTAAAGCAAAGCTAACTTTAACTTTCACAGGGCACATGAAGATTATGGGTTAATGTACTCCAGTGACCTCACAGTGAAAACTGAGTAAGCACAGAGCAGTAGCCTGAAAATGCTAGTGAAAATAATTTTAGTGGCAACTAAACTTTAGGATGAGTATAAACTTCACAAAAACAAGAAATAAATTGCTATTTGTTTATTTAAAACTGGAAAATTTATGAAATATGTTATTTCTTAGTGGCTTAACAGTGACAGCTACATCAAGCTATTTCTGGTACATGAAAAATGTGTGCATAAGTTCTTTCATCTGAAATCTAGTAATTGAGAAACTTTTACTTCATTCATATGTACTTCTTTCAAATTAAATCAAAGGAGGCAACTTTTCACATCTCCTTGTAGAGGAGTGCTTTGTCCATTGATTTTCACCTCTGTTACTATGGGACCAATCTCTCATGAAAAGTTGCTTCAGCTCCAGGAATTTCTGCAGTTCTACCTGTGGAACATGCAGTAAAACCCGAACTTGACCTAATTATAATCCAGTAACATAAACTTTTCTCAGAAGCAATGGTTAACAGATACATTTACAGTACGCACTTGAACCACATTTTTGTCCTTTTTGTTTTTTAAATTGCCAGAATTCTCTGCAAATGTTGCAAAATTCTTTGTCAGCAAAATACAATTAAATATAAATATTGTCCTTTCATGTTTCACTAATTAAGAAAAGAGACTGAATGAAAATATATAGAATTAGCCAGCAATATTTTGAATATTTTTATTACAGGATATTTGTCTCCACCAATAAAATTGTCATTGTCATGTTTTTGCTTACTCCTGTTCTTTCTGCTATGATGAATGATGTCTGTTCCTGACAAACACAGTATCTAGAAATAAAAGACATATTTAGATTACTGAAGCTTTTGCAGGATATACAGATTCAAACAAACAAAAAAATATCACATCTCTCACCTTTACTTTTCAGTTTGAAGACTAAAAAGCAATCCATCCAAACACAGACAAAGATGAATCCATCACCCAGTTGTAGCAATCTAAAAATTAGGTGTCTAGTGTAATCCAGTTATATATTTGTATGTAAAGAAAAATTTCAATGAGAATAATTAAGAGTTAAATGCATCCATTAGGTTTTTCCTGAATATTAAAAAAAAAATACATATAATAAAAACCATGCAAAGTGGAAGCAGAAGTGACAGTGACAATCTGGAGGAAATCCAGCTGTAAGTCAGTAAGTACAATGTAAAAAACCATACAGAACAGCAATGTTAAGTTTGTTTTATGGCTCTTTCCTACCTATAAGTAGTAGTTGTTCCATGATGTTGACAGACAAAACATAACATTTCAGATGTGAGTTCTCTAACTGATTTTTAAGAATGATCCTTGAATAATGAGTCCAGCATATAAATGGAGTAATAATTGGAAAGAAATAATTCTGTAACACTTCAGTTCCTTTATTTAAAATCAAGGAATGGAAAAACATGGCAAACAGAGAAATCTTCTGATTGTTGTTTCACAATAATCTTCACTTGGAATAATTAAATTTCTGTATTGAAGATGTAGCTAAGAAATTTTACTTGGTAATTCAATTGTGTGTGTATGTATATATGTGTATAAAAACTATAATGCAAATATGAGAAGAAAAATGTTTATTACACGTTTTTTTTATCTCAAAAAATCTCTTCACATAATCAGTGAGAAGGACCTTTAGAAACTTGTAGAGTATAGAATAACTTATTCTATAAAGTTCATCAGTTGATCTGCTTATTCATCCATTATAGCCCCATAACTAGAATGATAGGATAAGTTGAAACATGTAATACCTTTTTTCCAACATATTATTTAGTCCACTGTTTAAATCTATTTTTATGTATGCCTTTAAGATTATAGGTATATGTGTGAAAACATGCCTTGTCACAGACAGCCCATTTATGGCATTTGCTCATTTGCTAAACCTCACATGGCTGAATTTCCATTTTGGGAGTTCTTGTGCAACCATTCAGGATCTCCCAAGTCACAACAATCAGAGGCATTAATTGGATTTATTTGTTTCAGCAATATGGTTTCACAATGTTTTTGATTTTTCGTTTTTTCAGAGTTAGTTGATAGTTGGACTGGATGATATTAAAGGTCTCTTCCAACCCAGATAATTCAATGATTCTATAATATGGAAAGAGCTATCAATCTCCTCCTGTTAAACTTTTTATGTAACTTAACATGATCACTGGCAGTTATTTTCCTGCAGCTGTATCTACACAGTAATTTGTCAGTCTACATGGTATTGTTTTGGATAATAAATCAGTTATATGCTGGTTCAAGCAACAAGGAAAGAATTACTGAAATTTACTTAAAGGTTTCAAATGAAAAAAAAAAATAAGGAAAATTTGGACCATCATAACTCCACTTTATGCAGAAGATAGCCCAAATATGGGATTGTACCACATGAAGAAACTCTGTTGCATCCTTTTAAATTGTCTTATTGGCAGACAGTGTTTCTCTGACATGAAGAAATACGTTTTAGTAAAACTGAAATAAATTTATCTGACTCAATGAAGAAAGCCAAAAATAAATCTGTAAAAGGACAACTCTTAAATGATATGTTATCTTCTTTTTAGGAAAATAACCCTTGTAAAAAATATGCATTTATAATCACATGGAAGCTAATTATAAAAATTTAAGTTGGGAAGAAGTTGTGGATTGCCATCCTTGACAGCGATGGATAACAACAAACTTTCTCAGTGATGCATGTGTAAAATATATATATTGCCATGCGCTCTGGTCAACTTTAGCAAGGAAAGAAACATAAGTAATTGTCTTCTTTGGAAAGAATGGTGGCTATAGCCCATCTTTCAATCTTCAAATACAGAAAAAAAATGATTACAGTAAGATTAGCAGGAACTGTAATGACAAAAAATATGATTCACTTCTATTAAGTTGCCCAGAGGTTAGCTGGATCACCAACACTGGAATAACATAACCAAAAGAGGGAAAAAAAAAAGACATTCAACTTACTGTCATGAAGGAAATTGGGAATTATTTAATAAGTCATTCATTGTGTAGACTACTCTATAACTCAGTGAGGCCACAGGGGCAAGCCTACTAATTAGTTATCACTTTTTCTGCTGTACTTTAAGTGAAAGTTATCTTTTCCTTCAGTTTTCATGAGAAACAGACATGAGCTAGAAAAGTTTTATTTTCATGAAGATGAGATGCTCAGCATCCTGTCAGGAAGCCTGGTTTATTCTTGATTGCTGCAATGAGCTATATTAGTGAGGAAATGTTCTGTCCTTACACATTTGTAGATAGATGGCTTTAGATAACAACAAGCTATCTGAGTGAAAGGATAACAGAATTGTACTTTCTGTGTAATAGGTAGAGAGATTCTAATTCGCTTAGTAAATGGTTCAGAAAGATGTCTGTCTACTGAGATAAAGACTCATTTGGCCTCTTAGCAGTAAGAGAAATTTCCAGGAGTTGTGTGGATTAATTATCAGGGAAACACTTACCCCTTTGGCTGATGAAAAAATAAGATGAGAGAATGGAGAAACCCGAAAAAACAAGAAGAACCTAATCTATATTCACTATGCTTAAGTCACTTTAAGTTCAGACAAGGTATTTGAATGTTTCTGCTCAGCTGTATCGGCTAGATTTCAGAAAACAATAAATACATTTGAGCATATGCTGTCTGGATTTCATTTTTTTGTTTGCTTGTTGTTTTTTTGTTGTTGTTGTTTTGGGTTTTTTTTGTTTGTTTGGTTGGGTTTTTTTGTTTTGGTTTGGTTTTGGGTTTGGGTTTTTTTTGTGTTTGTTTTTTTTTGTTTTGTTTTTTTTTTAAAGGGAGGTAAATGTTACAAGTTTTCCTGCTGCGGGTGTCTTAAATGTGTGAAATCCAGCACTCTTTCCTTGAGAATATATTGCTTCTCCGGAGACCTAAAGGAGTTAACTTTCATAGCGTAGACAGCTCACTGAATCAGGATGGGTGAGACTTAAGTCCAAGTTAAAATACGTTACACATCTAAGGTAGGGGGGCAATTAAGTTACCCATATGTAGAATCATAGGATTGTCTAGGTTGGAAGGGACCTTTAAGATCATCTAGTCTAACCATCAAACTAACTCTGATTGAAAAATACCATCACTAAACTACATCACTAAGCACCCGTCTTTTGAATACCTCCATGGATGGTGCTTTAACCACTTCCCTGGGCAGCCCATTCCAATGCTCAATGACCTTTTCTGTGCAAAATTTTTTCCTGATATCTAAGCTGAACCTCCCCTGGTACAACCTGAGCCCACTTCCTTTTGTTTTATCACCTGTGACTTGGGAAAGAGTCCAACCCCCACCTCTCTACAACCTCCTTTCAGCTAGTCGTAGAGAGCAATAAGGTCTCCCCTCAGCAACCTCTTCTCTAGGCTGAAGGTGGGTGCCTAGCAGCATTTGAGATACCTGAGATATCCCTGTGGAAAAAGCAGGTGTGCTACACATCTGGAGGATAGGTGTAATTTGTGAGGACAAGCATCTTGGGTGGTATTAGCCCATATTATGCATGGGCAAGTGAGCTAATACCATAGGTATCCAAACTCCTTTCACACTGAGTGTCTGCCGAAGGCTTGGCACTAGTACAAGGTACCTAGTGTTGTCTGAAATACTCTAGGGTATTGTGTCTCATCTTCAAATGCTACTTTGGAAGACCATAGACCTCCTAATGGGTCTAATTAGGAAAAAAAAAGCAGCACAATGAGGGTCCTCTTAAAATATGATTAACTTGTTTTATAACCATGTAATTGGTTGAAGGTCACTCACTGTAAGTGTTCATGTGCTTATATTATATAAAGATTATGTATATTTACTTTCTATGTTATATGCATAAGTGTTTGTATATATGCATGACAGTCATAGACAAACATATGAAAGAGCTCAAAAATGCCCCAGGTAATTAATACCTCCCCAGGAAAAAAACAACAAACCCACAAACAAACAAACAAAAAAAAACCCAAAAAACAAAACACCCAGCCAACAGTAACACAGTAGTTTTCATAGATTTAGAAAACTTAGTCTTTTCTACAAGAAACTGTTCTTAAGAGATTGAATTTGGAAATAAAAAATTGCACCAATACTGTAATCAGAAAATTAAAGCCTGTAGCATGATAAGGAAATTTAATTGATGCTTCTTATTTCTTTTTACTATGTGTTAATAAAGCCTTCTATTTTCTACTAAATATATTAAGTTATTTCTTTACTAATAGAGTTCATTGAATAAATGTAACAAGTCTGTAAAATATTTTATGATTAAGTTAGGAAAGAACTGTAGTTAGCTAAAATGCTATTGGTTAACTCCCTTGTAATTAATTAACATTTGAGGAAGCTATACAAAGAAACTCTAGGATATGTTATAAACAACTTGAACCAAGTCTCTGCTTTCTGGAAATATGGCTGAGAAGTAAAAAAACAACAAAGTATTTGAGATATTATTTCTCTGATTTGACTAGTTAGAAGTTTTTTCAGTTTAATAGAAGGCTGAATGGACTTCAGCATTTCTTTGAAGCTTTTTTATGTGATCAGATAGGGTGCATATTGAGTGACAAAAATTCAAAACTTTTCCCCATCCTCCGTATTTCCAACCTTAAAAAATACCCTAATGCACACTGAGCTGAATTTATTCTCTGGGGACATATCTGCCCACATCTTATTAAAAAATACTGAATGTATTGTAAAGAAATGTTTACATTTAATTCCATTAGCTTAAACTGGTATTAATGACTATTTTAGACCATCAGTTAATCTTACATTTTTACAGGACTTTCCCCTCTCCCCACTCCTAAAGCACACATCCCTGCCCCTACCTAAGGATAAAGAGAAAGATAGTGGGCTACATTTTAGCTCTATGGTTCACTCTACACTTCTCATAAAGAGAAATATATAAAATTAACTGAAAACTACACACTGTTAGGGTCCAGTGGTACGTGAGGTATAAGAAAACTTATTAAAGATAATTAACCCAAAAGTTTAAAGCTAGAAAGAAACACTAAAAAAAAAATAATCATATAACAAAATGCCATTAGAGGTGAATAAACAAATAAATTGTGTAATATTTGTAATGAACTATGGTACAGTTATTTGTTTCAAACACAGCTTTTGTTATATTCAAAATACCTTGGAAATATGGTTTCCTGAGGGAATTATAAGACTTAATAAATGGAATTATTTTTCAGAGTAAGCTTGTATTCAGGTTTGACATTTCATTAGAGAGCTGAGATTAACTTCTGACAAAAAAAAGAAATGGACAGATGCATGGACTAAAGTACGTGGCAACAAAGGCAGAAAACTGCAGATAGACATACATTAGGCCATTTAAAACTTCAAAGCAGACACACACATGTATTTATGGTCGAGTTTACATATGCTGAAAACCTTAAGGGGGTTTACACCAGTGTAGAAAGAGAAATTAAAATTGATTACTGCCTGCAGAATGAGTTAGAGGAGAAAGTTATCATACCTGTATTTTATACATCATAGCTGATATCGAGAAGGAGAAGGAGTATAGTGAGGAGGTTGCCTATTTTCTCTGAATGCTTTTAGAGGCAGTGATGAATGAACAGTGTATCCAGTGTTTCTGTTTGGATGGAAAAATCATCTTAGATCATTGTTATTTACTGAGTGGACACCTGCAGAACAGGTCAAAGCAAAGTCATCCACTAACTCTCCTACTGGAAGTACAGGATGTCACTTGTACTTCCATATATAACTTTGATCCTTGACTCAAACACTCTAGTGAAATGAATCAAAGCTTTATTTTTTAAATGTCACTAAAAAATGCCAATCCCCCAACTCAATCTTCTTTTATTTATTTTTTTTTCCATTCCAGCACAAGGTACAGATTCAAACAAGATATACTATTCAAAGATATCCAACCTCAAAACATCAAAACAGACTCTCCTGTTATCCAGCTAATACACCCAATGTGGAAAGCATTTTTAATTTTGCTGCTCAAGCCAGCAGTACAGTCCCAGCCATAGCTGCCATTGCGATGTGTTCATGGAACATAGTAAAATCTTGCAAGTATTTTCTAAATAATAGAGAAGAAGTATGAAGTGCAATGTTTTCAGTTTAAAGGTGACATCACAGAAAGGTGCGTTGGTTGCAATGGAGAAACAATTAGCTAACATAAACTTCTTTAACACATAAAACATTACAATTATTTTTTTTCATTGAGACTATTGAAAAGTAATGGCTCATGCTGTAAAAGGATGTTTTCATTAAACACAGTTGCCACAGTAAACAAAAACAAACCACAAAACCTATGTGCAAGTGGATGGATGGTCCACTCAGTGAACCAGGAACTGGTATGATGACCACATTCAAAGTGTTGTGGTCAATGGCTCCATATCCATGTGGTGGCCAGTGATGAGTAGTGTTCCTCAGGGCTTGGTACTGGGACCAGTGCTGTTTAGCATCTTTGCCAGAGGCATAAACAGTGAGAATGCACCCTCAGTAAGTCTGCTGACAACACTAAGCTCTATGGTGTGGTCGACAAGGTGAAAAGAAGGGATGCCATCCAGAGGGATCTGGACAGGCTTGTGAGGTGGGCTAGTGTAAGTAGCATGAAGTTGTGTCCAGCCAAGTGTGGAACCCTGTACCTGGGACATGACAATTGGAAGCCCAAATTCAGGTTGGGCAAAGAATGGCTGGAGAAAAGCTGGAGGAGAACGACTTCAAAGTGATGGTGGATGAGAAGCTCGACATGAGCTGGTAGTGTGCACTGGCAGCCTAGAAAGCCAACCATATCCTGGGCTGCATCAAAAGGAGTGTGACCAGCAGGTTGTAGGGGGTGATTTTCCCCCTCTATTCTGCTGTCCTGAGACCCCACCTGGAGTAATGCATCCAGCTTTAGAGTCCTTGGCACAGGAAGGACATGGACCTGTTGGAATGCATCCAGCAGCCATGAAAATGATCAGAGGGGTGGAGAAACTTTCTTACAAAAAGAGGCTGTGAAAATTGGGGTTATTCAATCTGGAGGAGAGAAGGTTCCGGGGACACCTTAGAGCAGCCTTCCAGTATCTGAAGGGAGCCTACAGGAGAGCTGGAGAGGGACTCTGTCATGGAGTGTAGCAATAGAATGAGATGTAATGGCTTTAAATTGGAAGAGGGGAGATTTAGATTAGATGCTAGAAAGAAATTTTTTCCTGTGAGGGTGGTGAGGCACTGGAACAGGTTGCCTAGAGAAGCTGTGGATGCCCCATCCCTGGAAGCGTTCAAGGCCAGCCTGGACGGGGCTTCGAACAACCTGCTCTAGTGGGAGGTGTCCCTCTCCATGGCAAGGGAGCTGGAACTCAATGATCTTGAATGCCCCTTTCAACTCTAACCATTCTATGATTCGATATTATCAGCATGATAAATGCTGTAAAGAAGCTATCTCAATGACTCAGCCATTCCTCTTCCCATGCACTCCAACTCAATGCACATGAGAAGTTTGTCACAGAGGTTTTTCATCTGGGCTGTGGCATTCAATTCTCACACATTCAGGTCTAAAAGGAAAATGAAAATCACATTCAGGACTTCTGTAGATTTTATTCATCTACCTATTATATGCAGAGTCTGTTCTATCAATTAGGATTTACTAGATACAGACCCTTTTGGGAAAAACATATTCCTGTTATAATGAGCAAAATCTTATGAGAGGATTTATTTCTTTATCACTTATGGGAGAAGAGAAATAGTGAGAGAAAGGAGCTGCTGAAGGTAACTTACAAGGATAAGGGACCACGCAGAGTTACTGCCTAGTTCTGGTTGGTTGCCTGCTGTAGTTCTTAGTCAGTAAATTGCACACTTCTTGTTTGATATACTCTGACTTTCTTCCTGCTAGCTCAGTAGGATACTCAGCCCTCCAGCTGAATTGCAGCAGAATGGCTGTAGCAGCCAGTGCAAGATGCTGACAGTAAATGTTGAGTTTAGGCCTCCACAAACTGTCAGTCCTTTGTAAAGTAGGACCTGTAAGAGTTTCAACACTGTTTTTATGCCATTTTCTCCTTTCTTCCTGCTATTTAGTCACATATGGGTGTTTACTTCCCTATTCTTTGTTAGTTTTTCCTTCAAAATCAGTTCTAAATCTCTGCAGCAGCTTTCCAGGAAAATATAAAAAGCAGTAATAACAGTGAAAATCATGTTGTATGTGCCATAGTGAATGAGCTGTGAACATAAGGTCTGCTTCAAACACTGACAATGACTCCTTCTATGACAAAGTGACTCACTTGGTGGATGAAGGCAAAGCTGTGGATGTTATTTACCTAGACATTAGCAAGGCCTTTGATACAGTGTCCCACAGTATCCTTCTGGAGAAACTGGCTGCCCATGGCTTAGATGGGAACACTCTCCACTGGGTTAAAAGCTGGCTGGAGGGTCGGGCCCAGAGAGTGGTGGTGAATGGAGTGAAATCAAGTTGGCAACATGTCATGAGTGGTGTCCCACAGGGCTCGGTGCTGGGGCCGGTTCTCTTCAACATCTTTATTAAGGATCTGGATGAGGGGATCAAATGCACCCTCAGCAAATTTGTAGACAACACCAAGTTGGGTGGGAGTGTTCATCTGCTGGAGGGTAGAGAGGCTTTGCAGAGGGATCTGGACAGACTGGATCAATGGGCTGAGACCAACGGAATGAGGTTCAATAAGGACAAGTGCCGGGTCCTGCACTTGGGTCGAAACAACCCCA